>VDFB02190977.1:0-30488 GCA_007258455.2 Sequoia sempervirens | reverse complement strand
TTCAATGTCTTCCAATATGTCAATGTTTACTCCAATAGTACCTACTACAAAGGATACTCTTGAGGTAGATGTCCCTAAAGAAGATCCTTCTGAAGCAAGAAATCTTAATTTTACTCCTTCTACCTCTTGTCAAGAGAATGTATGTCTTGGTGATGATTGGGGTTCTCTAGACTTTGTGGATTCTTCTAGTGGGGAACATAAAGTTGACTCGATCCATTTAAACCTTCTGATAACACCATCCACACCTGCTATCAAAGATGATTATTCTTTTTTATCGCGGGATAGTGTGAACATAAATTGTAATGTTCTCAATGTTGATCCTCTTTTTAAGGAAGATGATTATGCTTCTGCTAAAGGGGATAATGTTGGCAGTCCTATTAAAGAGGATGAATGGTGATCCCATAGAGGAGTGTGATACCCATTTTTGGGACAACACTCTTTATGTAGATCCTCCTTCTTTTCAAGATTTGCAAACATGTTATGGTCCTGGCTTTAAGCTCATCTCTAAATATGGTTATGAGCGTAAAGGCTGTGAGCATAAAAAAAAAGGCATTCAGGTCCCTACAAAATTCGCACCCCGTAAGCATAATTTGGGGCTTGGTAGCTTGAATGAACAATCTAAGCATAAACCATAGTTGAATGTTGACATGGTGTCCGCTCAACCTTGTTCTCATGGATTGGTCCATCCTCCTTTGTCTTCTATCTTTGTATCTTCTTCTTGTGAGTAGTTAAACTTTTCTCAACAAGAGAAAGGGTTGCTTTCTACTCCTCATCCTTTGTCTGAGCAAGAGTGTATGTTTTTAAGGCTTCTAAAAGCTTGCTTAATTACTCTTCCTCCTCCTACATGTAAGAAATTTCATAAGAATGATAAAGAAAAACATTCTTTCTATGCATACCATCGAGTGTCTGGCCATTCCACTAGTGAATGTAAGGCCTTGAAGGATAAAATACAACAACTTTGTGATCCAGGTGCCATCACTCATGTATTTGTTGATGCACCTGCCTCTTCTTCAAATGAAAAGTGATATCGAGGTCTACCTATATCTTGTATGTTCTAAGTATCTTGCATGGTTCTCCTCCCTTGTATGTTGGGGGTAGTGATGACTTGTTCCGGAGATGTGTGTCCCTCTTAAAGGAACCCCCCTCTTCTCTATGTATTTCAAATGAAGCATCCCTTAAATGGACCCCTTTTTCTTTTGAAGGGTTCTTGAGGGATCCCCTTTGAATTTTTTTTATCTCAAATGAATTTTTTAGCGTCCAGCTTGGGGGAAACCTAACTAGACCTCACTTTTCAAATAGTGCATCCTTTGAATGGACCCCTTTTCTTTTGAAGGGTTCCCAAGGGATACCTTTAAAAGCCTTACGGTTCATTGACTATCTATGTGACTGTTTGCTTGCTTTCCTGCATGGCCACTTTGGTTTCAAACATGCTTTATCTGAGGGTAAACATGTCACTTTGTAGGTGCGCTTGTAAAGTTGCTTTCCCATTTGACTCTGCGGAGTCTCCTTCTTTGGGTTTCCCTCATGTGAGAGATCTTGGGGGACGCCTCCTTGTAGGTCTGCGGGCATGTAAGGTGCTTACATATTTGGGTTTCCTCCATGTAAGAGATCTTGGGGGATGCCTCCTTGTAGGTCTGTGGGCCTATGAGGTGCTTACATCTCTAGGATTTCTCCATGTGAGAGATCTTGGGGGTCACCTTCTTGCAGGTTTTTGAGCCTATAAGGTGCTTACATCTCTGGGATTCCTCCATGTGAGAGATCTTAGGGGTCACCTTCTTGCAGGTCTGTGGGCCTGTAAGGTGCTTACATCTCTGGGTGGGTCACCTTCTTGCAAGTTTGTGAGCCTGTAAGGCGCTTACTTCAATGGGATTCCTTCATGAGAGAGAACTTGGGGGTCGCCTTCTTGTAGGCCTATGGGCTTGTGAGATGCTTTCATCCTATGGGATTTGTCCATCATTGGTCTGAGGGCCTTTGATGTACTTTGTGCAAATTCATAGTCCTACGAGGCTATGGAGTCCTTTTGTTCGAATCTCCTTGGGGAGAGTACCCATGGAGCCATCTCTCTTGGAATTTTCATTCCTTTCTAGCTTCCCCATCTCTTTCTCTTAAATTATCTTCTCTTCTCAATTATGTATATCGGATCAAAGATCTGCATATTCTTCATCCTGTGTATATGATCTTCCTCTCTTCAACATCACTTGCTTCCATGTCTTTTAGGTGCATTCTTCTCTTGAAGAAATCGATCCTTACATTCTTCTCTTCATTTTAGAATTATCCTATTTGTTATTTCTTAATTTGGGGACAATGCATAGTACTAAGACAACCTTCTACATTGAGGTCTCTTTCACTTTGCTAACTCAAAATCTTGCTAGTTAATTAGGTGCATGTGTGTATTATTTTTATTTTCTAACCTTGTTGTTTGGTGTAGGTTTTTCTTGTCTAATGCATTTGTTTTGCAGGTCTTCAACTTGGGGGCATGCTTAGTGGTTCAAAGAGTTATCTGCTTCCTCTACAATTTCCTTTTGGCATAATGATGTTATTTATTTTTAAAGTAGATTTCCTTTTGCGTGCATATTAGTGTAGATTCATATGACCGCTAAAGTGGGGGAATAATGTAATGTCATAAAATTGCACCCCTCGCAATTTCACATACATTCTTGCATCTGCTTTAGTGTCCACTCCCTTAGCATCTTGTGTAGGCTCATTTTAGCACCTTCATCAGCCTTTTTCCATTTCAGGATGCTTAAAGGCCCGCTTTTTAGTAGCTACTCTTGTGTGTCCGCTTTGCATTAAACTTTGCACTTTTCCCATTTGTGTTGTTTTGTAACATGATGTGTCTGGACACTAGTGAGCTACACAGACATTTGTGTACCACACTAGTGTCCTGCGACATTTCAACTTTCAAATGACCATTTTCGCGCATGTTTGCCACTTGTCAACTAAATTTATCAGTGGTAATAGCTCAAGATTCCTTGTAACTACCCAAGAAGCTTCTTTTTACCTCTCTTCTCTCCTTAAATGTTATTTTTTCAATTCATTGGCACTTCTAGCTTCACTCTAGCTTCTTTCCAACCTTGGCTCTGGAAATTTTCTCTCTTGTTATTTTATTTGCACAACTCCATATAGCTTGTTACAACAACACTCTTTGCAATTCTCTTGGCTCTCATAGTTATTGCTTTCCCTCTTTGGCTTGTTGAAGCCTTATAGCTTTATCTCCCTTGCCTTGTGCTTGTAAGCATCTTGGGATTCCATATCCCCTGTCTATCGCATCTATATTTTGTGATACAGGTTCTCCTCCTCAACCGGGGATCACTTTTATCACTTATATTTTTTGATATAGGTTCTCCTCCTAGAGCAAGGTTTTCTTTTATCACATCACACTTGCACACTCTATTTCTCTTTATCTATTTGGTTGTTTGTGGAGGTGGGAACACCAAAATGGGGGTTTGACTGAGGCAAACCCCTATACAACCCCAAAAATTTCTCCATATCTTATGCACGTAGGTATTGAAGACATTCACATGCTTGAGGCTTCATCACTTGCATGGTTGTGAGCATCTCCTTTCTACCACTTATTCTCTTTATCATTTATATATCACTTTATTCTAGCTTAATCACATTCTATTATTTTCCAGTACTTTTGAAGTTCTCAGTAATTAGATTGCTAGTAGTCACTTTGTTGTTTTCTATGAAAAACTTTCTTTTTGGTCTATACGAGACACCAATGCACCACTAGGACGCTAGCCCATTGTGCTGTCATCCTTATTTCGCGTTGTCATCCTTTGGTTGAGAGCCCACCAGTTTTTCCAAAGAATCTTTGTGAACTTCTCTTTCTGATTTTGGAACTCTCATGCTATTCCTTGAAGTAGTTTAGGTTAGTTCGCCCCATGAGGCTCTCTGAATGAATAGAACTCGTGAGTAGCAAATCCCCCTTCTCTACACTAGGGTTTATATACTGACTTCTAAAAATCCTAGGGTTTTATATTTTCTTTTGAATATTCAAACAAAATAACCCTAACAACCTAGAAACCCTTCTTAATATAGTTCCTTTGATAATTTTGACAAATTTTGTAATTATAAATAGAAAAGGCCACTTACCTAGGAATGTGGATGAAACCATAGTTTTCTTTGCTTGAATTCTACCTCCAAAGAGCTTTTTCCACCAGATTACTTGAGTACAATTATAAATGTTAGAAGAAATGAAGCAATTCAATGTTTTATTGGATTTTGAAAACCAGTAGATATACCTTAATTGTAACATGATATCTTGTGTGTATTAAACAAATCATTCACCAACTAGTCATTCCAGTTTGAACGTTGATCACTAATTCAATTGCTTTAAAACAAGATCAACAATTATCCCACATCCTTCGTACATCACAATTTCCATTTGAAAGAGTGTTTATGAAAATATGATGTGAAGAACCTTCATGCTAAATCTTGAGGATGGCACACATCCTTCCCTTGCTTTTTAGAATCGAGCACATTTTGTTTATGCACTGAAGAACCAAAATCATGATATATTGAAACTATGTGATGCAATAAATTGAAGCCATCTATCCACATTTTATGTCAACCTCACATTGCACTTTACATTTGTGTTGAGGATAAAATGTGCTATGAAGGATTTAAGTGTTGCAATAAAATTTGAACACCTATTCTCATGTTATAAAACATAGCCTTGTGCATTTTCCTTATGCTCTGAGAATATATAAACATGCTACAAAGGAGCCTCATGATGAAATGAGGAGATGACACCTACGCACTTTACATTTGCATTGAGGAGAAAATGTGCTATGAAGGATTTAAGTGTTGGAATAAAATTTGAACACCTATTCTCATGTTATAAAACATAGCCTTGTGTATTTTCCTTATGCGTTAAGAATATATAAACATGCTACAAAGGATCCTCATGATGAAATGAGGGGATGACACCTACCCCTCTCCTTTACATTTATTTAACCATCACTATTTTGCTATGTGCTCATTCCATGAAACTAAGATATGAAGAACCTTTGCAATGAAACAAGACATATCCAAGTAACATACCCAACATATTTTAGTTTTGCACTTTAAGAATGAGAATATGCTCCAAAGGGAGAACACAATTAAATGATATGATGCCACATGTTTTTTGAAACAAATGGGCCCTATTGAGCAAATTTTTGCTTTGTGCTCAACACTACAAAATACGCTCTAAAAAGATAGAGTGATGCAGTTAAAAACTACTACTTGTCTCATTGTTACAACCTTGGTCTAGTGCATTTTTTCTATGTGCTCTCTTCATGAGATTGTGATACATTGAAGCAACACAATGCAACACTGTGTCAACATGTGCCCCAAATTTATCAATACTTTTTGATGTATTTTGGATATGCTCTAGAAAGACAAGAACGTAATGCGAAGGAAAAATGTGATGCAATGGGGGAGTGACACATGTTTAGAAAGGTCAAATGTTTAGAACTTAAGTGACTCAATTATAGACATGTGGTAAAGTTTTTCTTTAAAGGGACATGCCTAAGGGATGAAGGGGAAATGAGATCAACAGGCATTCAAACTTAGGATTTTGAATAATATTTTGATTGAATATTAAAATGCAATGATTCCATCGGTGACATTAGGCTAATGGGGTCAATCAATACATAGGATTAAAGCACACAAGTTATTTCTTAAAGGATCAACAACTGGAACAAACAATCAACATGAGTTTAAAACAAAAGCACAAGGATATTTTGGAGCTAGAGTTTTAGAAAGGTTTTTGCATAAATAGAAAACCTAAACAAGGTTAAAAAATTCCCTAGAAAAAGAATACACCTTTTAGAAGCTCAGAACATGGGTGAAAAACAAGAGGCCAAGGAAAATTTTGAGAGTTCCATCATGGAGCGGCTCCATGGGTTTGATCATGAAGTCTCAAAGCTATTTACTAGAGGCTAGAGTAACAGGATGCTCATGATGAATGGTGTTGATTTCTCAATCACCGAGGAGTTTAGCGCCCAAATATTTTTAAAGGAAATGAAAAGGAGTTGGTTAAACTCTGTTCATGGGGATATGATAGATTATCTATCAGACCCATATAGGCTAAGGTTACAAAGGTGATCATTCATGATATGTCACCTTGGATGGTAGGTATACTACAATTCTCAGTATGCAATTTAATTTTCTCATTCATTTTAGGCATAAGCTCCTAGTTTATTTTCCCTTCTATTTGCTTGCCTCTTTGTAATCTTCGATGAAATATCATATGAAAAACCATAAGTCACTAGACTTACATGAGGGTCTAATATTATTAATCATGGACCATATCAAGGCTAATTATCTGGCTAAGCCTCTTAAAGTAAAAGACTCTATTCTCAAGGAAAAATCCTAAAGTTGTGGACTATTCTTCTTCAAGTTCAAGGAAGTAAAACAATGGAGAAGATGAGTGGGAAATAGACTTGGATGTTGGGGATGACTCAATTGAGGCCCAATCTTCCTCTCCCTTGGATTCAAATCTAGAGAAGAAGAGGAAGGTGACCGCAAAGAAAACCCCTACCAAAAAGAAATCTAGAAAAACTTGTTCTTGATTTGATGGATTGCAAAAAAGTGATGAAGAGGAGGGTAGTAATGTGCAATGAAAGTCCAAATAGTAGGTGAAATATATCAGGACTAGTTCTATTAAATGAAAAGAGAAGGTGTATAAGGGTGTAGTGGTTGGGAAGTATGTGGGGAATGTGTCGGGCAGTCCTCCGATTATTGGTTCAAGAAAGGTCTCTTATGATATAGGTAACATCCATCCACTCTCTAAATATTTCTATTGCCTTCATGAAGAAAGAGAGGATCTGCTTGATGTGTTAGGGTTGTCAAGGGAAGGGATTACTTGTAATTTCAGACTTACTAAATGATTCATGCTTGAACTCAATAAAGTTAATGTTAAGGTCAGAGGCCTGGAAGAGAAATCTACAAAGGAAATTAGGGAGTGTTCTTCTATGTAGTTGAATGAGTTAAAAGAGAGGTTATTAGATGTGGAGAATTCAGTCATGGATCTCAAGAGGGATGTTGATGAACACTTTTAGGGTGTGAAAAAGAAGGTTCAATAAATAGACTCAAATATATAGAACCTTTTTAAAAATTAGCCACTATTCAATTAAGAATGGTGCAGACACCCTCAAAGTACTCATGGAAATTCTAAAAGAGCTGAGGGAGGAACAAATGAAAGCATCATAGTCATGTTGATCTAAAAGAGATAGTAGCTAAAGAAAAAGGAAAAAAGGTTGTGACAAAAGAAGAGAAGGGCCCAAGTGCTAGGGCCCAGGGAAGTAAGAAAAATACATTTGATGAGGAGAATAATAAACTATTGTCCATGGTCAATCTTCACTATAATCAAGAAATGGTGGAAAACACCCTAAAAAATATGAAATAGGGCCTCTATGTTTGTTTTTTGTTTTTTGTTTATGTGGTGTTTAGCTATTGTTTTGTTGTGGTATGGTTGCTTCTAGATTGTGTTATTTTTAGGATCAACAATGTTTTGTTGTAAAGGGTTTTGGTTCCCTTAAAAACTTGATTTTCCCCTTTAATAAAAATAAATGCATTAAAATGTGAATATAGCTATTATCCTCTCTATGAATATAGAGGCATTAAAATGTGAATATAGTTATTATCCTCTCTTTTATATAGAGGAATTAAAATATCAATATAGTTATTATCCTCTATGCAAATAAAAAGGTATTAAAATGTGAATATAGATGTTATCCTCTTTGTGTGAGTAGAGGCATTGAATTATGAATATAGATAACATGCACCCTATGTGAATAGAGATATACTCATTTAAGACTCAACCCTATATTTTTTGTATAAATAGAGGATTAAATGTATAAGTTGTATTCTTATTAATATGTGTATGTAGAGAATTATCCTGGGATTAGTAAATTGATTGACATTGTGTGATGATAAAATGTGTATAGTAAACAAGATCACACAAGCAATGAAACGTATTACATGATAGATTTGAATCATAAAACTAATCTAAATTCAAACAAAGTAAAATATCTAAAATTGTTTCATTGTTCTCTATTCTTAAGGATCCATTAAATCATATTGGCTCTCAAATTTGTGTATACACTATGATTGTTAGAATGACAACCTGAGAAACGATATGCTATTCAAAATGCAAGAATCTAATTCCTACATGATAATGTTGAATGATGCTATGATATTAAAGGCTGCAAATGATAATTGTGATATGACAATGGATAATGATGCTAAATACAATGGTGGAAATGCTATATGAAAGCTAAGATGATAACTATAATGTAGCTATGAACTCAGACATGATTCTAAACTAGAATGATAAAACAATTCTAAATGCTCAAACTCTAAATGTTCCAAATGCTCCAATGTTATTCCTACATAGTAAGTTTACTCAAAGATGTGATGTAAAATGTTGTAGAATGGGCTTGTATTTATAGGATTTCCAAAGCATCTTGTGATGTGGCAGAAATCAACGGTCAAAATTTTAGCATGAGAGATGAATGGAGGAGATGAAAGAAGTTAGAAAGAATCATGGAGAATGTTCCCTTGACCAAGGGCAACATGCCAAATGTATGAGGGAATAAAATGTGTGAGATTGAGAAGTGTCCAAAGTTTGTTTTGGAATTGGTTGAGAATAATGCAATTTAAATATTAGTCATATTTAAATACATGTGACACTTGATGATGTGGCCAAAAAGTGTTGTAGACATGTGACAAATTTAGAATTTAGAATTATTCAAACTTAGTGAGAAGATATTTAATTAAACAAACTATTCACATTTGTTTATTTAATTAAATTTAGAAGAATGTGGTTTAAGCTGAAGAATTTAAAAGGTGTGAACTATATAAATAAATTGAGAATTTATTTATAAGTTGATGGAATAAAAGGGGTCATTAATTAAATAACTAGTATTTAATTAATTAATTGTCTTGACCAATTTTAGGTGTATACATTTTGCCCCTCTTTGAATTAATGTGCTTACATGTTGCTCAAAGAATAATTTATTGTTGATGTCGACAAACAAAAAAAAATTGCTGCCCCAGACACTGATTTTAAGGTGATGACGGATATATACCCCCTCGGGAGATAAATCGGTGAATTTTTGAATTTTTAGGATTTTTTGGAACTTTTTAAAATTTTGATTATTTTTTGATGATTTGATGAAGATTTCAAAATTTTATCATCAGAAGCGATTTATCTCCTAAAAAATGATGTTTAGGCCACCAGGTGATGATTTGATTAATTAAGCCCCATTGAAAAATAAAATAAAACAATCCCACCAAAATCCCATTTAATCACTCTTTAAAAAGGTTAAAAAGGTGATTTAGAACTTTATTTGTGCATTTACAATTTGAAGATTTGAGAGTGATTGAGCAATCTAGCAATTTGGAGCAAAATGGTGATCCCCTACCACACACATCGATTCGAGCACATCAGACGACACAATTGCCTGACAACCTACGGACCACTAGTATGTACCCCAAAAAACCTCCTCATAAATTGTGCAATTTATTTTTCTCGCGTTTTTCTATGTTTGAATTCAGTTTTAATTTTTCTAGCACATATAAGTACCGATGTAGCGCATAGAATGACTATTATAGTGCATATAATAGATAAGCACTTAAGGTTTGCATTATAGTGCATTCATAGGGGGATTTAGCGCATACATCGATTTAGCACTTAGAGTCATACATTTAGCGCATCCAAGAACTATTCTAGCGCATAGGATTTATTAGCACGTAGGTGATGTAGTTTAGTGCATCAGGTCAATGATGTAGTGCATAGGATCATTTAGTGCAATGGTAGAGGGTTTTAGCACATTGGTCAAATTTGATGGCGCATTGAAATCTTATTCTAGCGCATTCAAGATTTTTTCTAGCACATGCATGCTTTTAGCACATAGAAAGATTGTTTTAGCGCATACATGGAAGAATGATGATTTTTTTATTAGACTCTCTGATTTTGATGTTTTTTATCGCGTTAGCTATTGATTTGATGTTGTTTGATGGTGTTGATAGATTAGATAATGATTGATCTCATGATAGGTGAGATTCAATGATAGGATGATGATAGTTGACCTCATGATAGGTGAGGATCAATAATAGTTTGATTGATTGATTGACCTCATGATAGGCAAGGTGCATTGATAGATAGATTGATAAACCTCATGATAGGAAAGGTTGAATGATAGATTGATGCTTGTGAGATTTGATCAAAGTCTCACCAGAGCTGATTAGATTGATAGGTTGATTGATTTTGATTGATTGATAGGTTGATTGATGTCGATTGATTGAATGGTTGATTGATGTCGATTGATTGATTGGCTGATTTGTGATATTGTATGATGATACGAGCCTTTGAAAGTCCTACAGATTCGAGAGCACTTCCTGAGGACATGGGAGTTGATTCCAAACCTAGTGTTGGTTGAGGTAGCTATTATTGCATGATGCAGATTGTCCTCTCTAATAGATATGCCCCAGATTAGGATTAATAGGGATTTATTGACAGCTTTAGTAGAGAGGTGGCATAGTGAGCTTAACACCTTTCATTTTCCAATTGGAAAGATGACAGTGACCCCGAAGGATGTCTATCGGATTTTGCGGATACCTATTGTTGGAGAGCTAGTATTATATGATTCTGCTGAGCAGGGTGGGACTGATGCACTTCATAGAGTATTTGAGGATGATCGGATATGTGGCTATGAGATTCCCTAGAGATAGATAGTGGATGCTTATGCTACATTTCCTTGTGTACTTGTCAGATTCATTGGAGGGTTCCTTTGTCCTTAATGCAAGTCAAAGGGACTTTTAGTTGTATGGGGTGATCATGCTCTCAATAATCCTACCCCATCTATGCCTACATCTGACAAACTGACAAACTGGCATAGGCCCAGGCTTAGATGTAGGCATAGATTGGCACACTTACTGCTGAAAGGGACAACTTGAGACTACAGGTTGATTAGGCAGAGGGCATAGTGGAGAGACTACAGAGAGCTTTTGAGGGCACGAGTAGAGTAGACCACTTCAGAGAGGTACAACACTCTGCCAGGGAAGCATAGTTTTATAGGCTAAAGTATCATGAGGCCATTCCGCCAAAGCGGCAAGAGAGCTATGTGCAATCTCGGTCAGGTAGGACCTAGTCTGAAACCACTAGTAGAGGTGTGACATAGCTGCGTCCAAGAGATCCTAGCCTAGGTCCATCTGGTGGGGGAGGAATGGGTCCTGTGATGTTGACACCGTCTGGGGGGAGCACGACATAGCTTCGATGTGATGATAGATTTGTTGTATTTTGGGACATGATGTACTTCTTGATTCAGTTGAGACACTATGATACACTGCCATTTTTGATATTGTTGTATCTCTTTATACATTTGGATATCCTTGTACACTTGTCATTATATTTTTAGGTTATATGATATGCGGCGATGATTATTGATCTATGTGTCTATATGATTTCTGATGGATGCCTATTATGGATTCCTTTAATTTCTATTATATATGCTATGTGATGTTCTATATGATGATTGTATGATATACTATGGACGCCTTTAATTTCTATTATATATGCTATGTGATGTTCTATATGATGATGGTATGATATACAATGGATGCAAATGATGAAACATGCATTATGATTTTATGATGTTTTATGAATGATGCCTATATGATACATGTGATGGATTTTATTATGTTAATGAAATGTGATGCATTTTATGTTTTTGTACTTTTCTAATGCAAATAGATGATGCAATGAATGGATGAATGTATGATAATGTTAATGCACAAGTGAATGGATGGATGGAATGATCATATGATGGTGCATAGTTCTATGTGTTTATGATGCTTATATGATGATTATGTGATGCTTATGTGATGTATGTAGTGTTGATATGATAATGCATGATTGATGATTCTATATGCTTTATGGGTGATGTTTTATGCTATGTGAGATGGATTTGATTATGAAAATGATGTGTGATATTTATGTACATTCATGTGATGATTATGTTGATCCAATTAGTCCTTTGCTAGTCTTGGATTTGAGTAATCACAAATTCATCTTCACTACTGGTTTTAGATGTTCATAACAATGGCATTATATCCTTGCTAACTAGTCATGTTTCTCTACAACCTTTTCTTCTTGGAAATCTTACTCTGCTGGATATGTCTTTCAATCTTCTTAATGGACCATTTTCTTAATCCATTAATAATAGATGAAATGATTATGATTATGCAAGTGAGATGCAATGCACTTCTTTTTGTGTTTTATGATGTGGATATTATGATGTAATGCATGGATGGATGAATGATGTGATAATGTATATGTGATATGAGAATGCTTTCTGGTCTATGCAAATGATGATGCAACTGTTGTGTTTTTAGTTAATGAATGAATGATGTGATAATGTATATGTGCTATGAGAATGTTTTTTGATGTATGCAAATGATGATGTAATTGATGTGTTTTTGGTTAATGTCAAATTTACTCAATCCATTAATAAGAGATATAACTTCATTGTGAAATTGTTCCAGCCTTGGAAATCCCATAACTACAAATGCAAAACTAACAAGGATGCAGTCTAACTTAACCATGTAGATCTAATATGCAAATGTTGTCATTGTAACAACCGATTTGTTGTGCTTTTTATCATCATTGAGCCTTTAAAATGCTGAAAGTGAGTACAAACATTGATGGTATAATTAGACCATGATGACCTAAGTACTAATTCCATGATTTTTGGTATTGCAAGTTAACACAAGCATCTAGGTATAATTGAACTGAGATGACCTAAATATTCTTGCGTAAACAGACAAGAGTTAATCATTTTCCTATGAAAATTTGGAATGTCATCAGTGATACTTTGTAGAGCACGTCTCGTGAAATTTTGCACAGTTGTAGTGATCAACTCATAGACAACAGACAAAGAAAAACCATACTCCTTCCTATCTCCTCTAGTTCAATACATCATCGAGTTGCTCCACAGATATGATAACAAAAATCAAAGTACAAAATTTGAACATTCATGTTAACATGAAAAAGCCATGATCCAGAAGGAACATCATCCATTTAAAGTTTGCTTTTGGTTTGATTGATTTGGCTGTTTGATTTGGATGGTTGATGTGTTACTAATGGTGATTAATGTTCAATGTTGAGTTGCACTATGATCATTGTGTTTGTTGTGTAGTTTGACTGTTGTTTGTCTATTGATTTAAGCTCAAAGTTTATTGCCCCCAGTGAGTTCAGGATTTTTCCCCCAGTCTAGGGTGAGACATGACCGCAATGCCAGGCTATGTACATGAAGCTTTTTGATGATAGGTAGATTGATGACAGAAGCGAATGGTGAAAGACAATGGTTGACATGCTCAAATAGATGGAAAAGATAATCTATCACAAATAGCATATGTTGCCAAGTTTTCACTAGTTTTTATTGCACTTTTTTAGATTTTATGATTTTTTAAATTTTTTAAATTTTTAATTTTTTTTTTTATTTCTCTTTTTTTGATTTTTTTGTTGTCACCAAGGCACCTATTTGCTAGGTTTTCATCAAGGTAACCATTTTTTCAAGACATTTTCTGATGTTTTTATATTTCTTTAAGAATTTTTTTGATGCACTGGATGAATCAGGTGTAGAACTTCCTGAGATGTAGGTTGTTGAGGGGTTCACCAAACAAATCTGCTTCAAGCGTAGACAGATGATATGCTCCTGATCCGAAGACTGGTACAACGACAAAGGGACCTAGCCATTTTGGTTCAAGTTTCCCCTTCTTCTGTTGATCCTGTTGATTACAGGGATTTTCTTTTAAGACCAAGTCACCCATCTGAAATGTTCATGGTTTTACTCTATGATTGTAACTTTTGGATATCCTCTGTTGATAGGCTTTCAGGTGATCAACTACTTGCTGACGATGCTCATCCAATAATTCTAACTCTTGTAGCCTAGAAAATCGATAATCTTCATCTGAAATGATCCCCTTTAGTGACACATGTAGTGATGGTAGCTCAACCTCAATAGGTAGAATGGCCTCCGATCCATAGACTAGAGAATAGGGTGTATCTCCTGTCAGGGTGCAGATATTGGTTCTATAAGCCCACAAAGTAGGGTTTAGTTGAATGTGCCAATCACATCCAACATCGTTGACTGTTTTCTTCAGGATTTTTAGGATGGTTTTGTTTGAGGCCTCTGCTTGGCTGTTCCCTTGAGGATAGTAAGGTGTAGAAAACTGATGTTGGATATGAAACCTCTCACAAAGTTCTTGGATGTATTGATTCTTGAAAGATCTGTTGTTATCTGTGATAATGGATTGAGGAATGCCATACCGACAGATGATATAATTCAGAATGAAGGATGCAATTTGTTTTCCGGTGATGGTGGTTAAAGTACTTTGTGGCTGTGATGATGAACTTGTGTCCATTTGATGAAGATGGATGAATTTTTCCTACAAGATCCAATCCCCACTGGAAAAAAGGCCATGTTGATGTGAATGGTTGTAGTTATTGTGCTGGTGCATGTATCAAGTTTCCATGAATTTGAAAATTTTTGCACTTCTTGACATATTGAAAAGACTCATTTTCCATATTTGGCTAGTAATACCCCAAACATAGGAGTTTCTTAGCTAAAGTTAGGCCACTTTAATGTGTGCCACACATACCTTCATGAACCTCACGCAAAGCACTTTTAGCTTCATTACGTTCAAGACATTGAAGGAGAGTACCATCAAGAACTCATTGATAAAGTACATCAGCTATTAGAGTATGTCGAGCTGCTTGTTGGATAAAGTTTTGTTTTTGGTTTTGGGATAAATCTGGTGGTAGGGTGTTATCTTTTAGATAGTTATAGATTTTCCCATAGTTAGAAGCATCAACCTTGGATAGATGATATATGACTTGGGATTTTGGGTTATCATAGGAAGGGTTAAACAATTGTTCCACCATGAACTCATAATGAGATCACTTTTTAGGTATTTGTAAGAGAGAGGAAATGGTAGCCATAACATCAACAAATTTGTTGTCGCCTCTTAGAATCTACTCAAATTTGATATCCACAAAGTACTTTTTGAAATCATCAACCATTCTTTTGTATGGCATCAATTTATCATCCTTTTTCTAGTAGTCATCATTTACATGATTAATGACTAGTTGGGAATCACCATAGACATGCAACTCTGTGATCTTCCATTTGACTACTACTTTCCATCGCTTAGTGCAGTCTCTTTTTACACTGAGAGAGTGAAAATGCACTCTGCAAAACACAGGAATCAAAGGCTGACACCTATCCACTTCTTATTCATTCCCTTTTGCACCTTTCCATTATGCGCTCCTATAAGAATGTGCTCTAAAGAGCCAAAGTGTTGAAATTGTATAGTAACAAGTTTTAGGTTTTTAGTAGCTAACAAGTTAATTCCTTCTAACACCTTTTCACACTAATGCACTATTAATGAGTGAAGTGCTACAATGATCAATGCTTCATACTTGGCTATGTTGTTAGTACAAGGAAACATTAACCTATAGGACTTTGGAATGGTGTGTCCTTGAGGCATGACAAATAAGATTCCTGCGCCTAATCCATGTTGCATGTAAGATCCATCAAAGTACAACATCCACTATTGTGTTGACACTATTAGGACTTCGGCGTCTAGAAATTCAATATTCACTGGATGATCATCTTGTAGTGGTGCTTTATCTAGTTGGTCCACTATGACTTGACCTTTGATTGCTTCCTGGTTTCTTATTTCAATTCTTCTCTATATCCTAGTTTTGTTTTTCCCTTTGAATTCATTATGATGGGCTGTATTGGTTCTATGATGCCTTCTTTTTTTTGACCAATAGGACCTTTTCCCTCATATCCCATCTTTTTCAAGATTTTCTTCCCTTTTCCATATTGTTCTATTTGTGGATTGGAGGTTGATGCTTGTGATTGTTCTTCATCCTTGTACAACCAATTCAAAACCTCCTTGTCTTCCGATTCATCCACTAAAGTGCCCACTTTTACAAACTTTCCATCAAAGAGTGTGGTTGGTTGTGAAGATTGTTGTCTTGATGTGGATGGCTATCCATATGACTTAGGAGAAGATAGTAGTTGTGAAAGACACAATGATTGCTCAAATGAGTATTCCCCAAGGCCTTTGTCTTTTAACTGGATCTTTTCAATTTTTTTTTATAAGGAGTTTAATTATCTTTCATGATTTGATGGAGTAGAATCACTAACGCCTTTATCTTTTGATTGAACTTTCTCCTCAAGTGATTTGATAAAGAACTTGATTAACCTTCATGGCTTGATGGAGTGGAATCACTGATACCCTTATCCTTTGATTGGTCCTTTTTCTCAACCCATTTTGACAAGGAATTCAATTGTCTTTCATTGTTGGATGAACTAGGAGGTGTAGCTTCCCTGTTGTGTGGCACAAAAGTATCTTGGGTTGTTTTGAGTGTGTTGCAATATTTTGGGTTGTTGGAATCAGCCGAAATAGTGATTTCTTGCCCATTGAAAGGAAATTTCAGACACTGATGATATGTTGAGGTCATTGCTTGCATCTCGTGAATCCACGAACATCTCAAGAGTATGTTGTATGTCAACTCCTTGTCCAAAACTTGGAAGATTATATCTTTGACAACCGGTCCCACTTGAATTGGTAAGACAATCAAACCTTGGGAAGATCTCTCTTCATCATCGTAGGCTTTAATAGTGATTTTCCTTCTAGGATCAATAACATTTTCTAAATATCCAAGTGCACAGATGAGTTTTAAAGTACAAATATTTAGGCTAGCTCCACCATCTATTAGAACACATTTGACATGGTGTTTGTGAATTAGAACCTCAATGTGGAGAGCAACGTTATGTGAATGGGTGATTGATACATCATCATGTTCAGAAAATGATAGGCAATGAGGTGCAGTCAAGTGTCCCACCATAGCCTAAAATTGGAAAACCTCTAGATCATTTGGTACTGTGGTGGCTACTAGAGCTTGTTCTAGGATTTCTTTATGCGCTGGTGAAATCTTGAGAAGCTCCAATATGGATATTTGAGTGGGTATTTTCTTCAATTGATCAACTATGTTATATTGTGTTGTAGGGACAACAGTTGCTTTGGATGTAAAGGAGGCATCTCCTTGTGATTGTGTTGACTAGTGGATCATCTTGCTTTTCTTTGATTTTAACAACATTAATTTGGTTATCACTTGCGGAAATGTTTGTGATTAGATTTATTGGTGTAATGTCATTGATATGATGTGGTTTGGTGTTGATATCGTGGTGATGAGTTTCAGTTGCAACAATGTTTCTTCGGCCCTTGATTTTGATGTCCTTGGTTTGATCTTCAACTATCTCAACACAATGAATGGTAGAATCATAAACATAGTTCACATTTTTTCCCTTGGTATCTGATGAAGAAGACTCCCCCTTTTTGTAATTTGGTAAAAGATTCTTGAACGCTCCATGATCATTGTTTGTTTGGGGTCATTCTACAAATATGGTCTTGTTATCAATCAAGTCTTGTATCAAATGTTTCAATTGCATGCAATCATTGGTTTTATGTCCCTTGTTTATGTGAAAGTCACAATAATGTGCATCATTCCACCATGAAGGTTTAACTTGTGGTTCCCAATTTCTTGCCTCTGGTAATGTTATAACTTTGGCTACAAGAAGTTCCTTTAATGTTGATTCTAATGATTTTCCCAAAGGAGTGAATCTTCTTCGATTTGAGGATGTTCGATATGGTGGGGTTATAGATCCAGCATTACCCTGATTGTTGTTTTGATTGACATTTTGGTTTTCATTTTGATTGTTGGTTGGATTGTTGTTTTGATTGGTTTTGGTTTATCACCACTGTTGTAATTGTTGGAGGACCTTGCTGAGTTGTTTCCTTCATTGTAAATTTTTATGACTCCTCTTTTGACCAAAGCTTCTTCAATTTTGATTCCATTTTCAATCAATTTTTCAAAGGTAGGTGGGCACTGTAATTCCAATCTGTAGCTCATCTCATCATTTAGGTTGTCAATAAATATTTCCATCTTTTCCTTTTCAGCTACGAGACAAGAATATCTTGCAAACAACCTTCTCAATTTTTGTAGAAAAGTGAGGAATGATTCACCATTTTTCTGTTTCAAGTTGCAAAGGTCTTTCATCACTATTTCATGTTGGATGTTGTAAGAATATTGAGTGATGAACTTGTTAACCAACTCTTCAAAGGTTTTAATTGGTGGTGAAAATTTTGGAAAACCATTCAAGGCATTGTCCACCTAGGCTGCATGGAAATAATCTCATCAAGTAAGTTTTTTCATGTGCAAATTCAAGACTCATGGATCGAAATTCCCTCACATGATCTATCAGATCTGTTTTACCATTGTACTTATTGTACTTTGGGAACTCACAATATTTGGGAAAATGAATCATGTTGATATTTTGATCAAAAGGATATGGAAAAATGTCTTGTCTCAAGTATTTTTTTTAGGTTCCCCTTTGCATGTCAAGAATTTTTTGTTGGAGGTTTTTCATTTGATGAGTTAATGCAACCACTTTTTTTTATTTTTTGAATCATTTTTAGGCTTTTTAGGAGGTTCTTTCAATTTATTAGCATCAAAGTCAGGTCAAATTTTGATACCTTGATTAGCTAGCACTAGGAAGAATTTTTTCCCCATCCCTTTCAAAAATATTTTCTAGGAACTTGTGGAAATTTGGATCTTGTTGATCATCTTGGATGTCTTCCTCAGTTATTTCCTCGCCTTTAGTGTTGTGGAGATTATAAAATGGATTTTCTTTAGCTTCAGCCATGGTGTTTTGAGTTTCAAGTTCTTTTTCCTTGAGTTTTCGCTTTTATAATCTTTTTTAAACAAGCATACAAGTGTTATAATTTAACTAAAATTTGATCTTTGTTTGGAAGAGTGCCAAGGATGAAAGCTAAGTCAAATAGAATGAAAAATTCAATTGATAAGACTAAGTTTAATCAGATTATACAACTTTGTTTCGTGATGAAAGGATGACAAATCCTGATGAAGAAACTTGGCTTAACAATCAAGGATATGATAAGTTTGACGATTTAGGAACTTTGAGATGTTAGATCTGGGTTTAGTTTGAAGAATTGCACTTGTAGAGGTCATTTTTAACAAGTTTAAGACTCTGTTGTGACTGTAGACATCGAAAATATAATGATTGACATCGTGCATCTGATCCTGACTTACTAACATTGTTTCTTCCTAATTCATCCCTCAGTTTAACCGTTTAATCAAATTCCCTTATCTGATTAAATTCATCAATATTCATCTCTTAATTAAATAAATCATTTTTTCTAATTAAGTCACTTTCCCTTGTTAATTAAATCAATTCATCTTATCTAATTATCCCTATTTAATTAAATAATCAATTTATTTGATTAAATCTCTAAAGTCTATCCATTAAATTAAATAAATTAAAACCTTATTTGATTTAATCTGACATCATCCCCTTTAAATAAATAAATCAAAATCTTTATTTAATTAGCCTCTTATCATATTCCTCTCTTATCGATTTAAATAAATCCATAAATCTAAGTCAAATAAGTCACATCATCTAATCTCCTGTTAAATTAATTAATCCTTGATTAATTTAATCTAATTTCATGTCACATCCTCTAGATAATGCAAGTTGCACATGAAAATAGATTTAATTCATTTATTAAATCCCTATTTTCCTCACATGGCATCTTTTGGAATATTCTCTCAATTTGAATTCAAAAATTCCAAGTCAACATGTACATCCAACAAGGCATTTAAGACCTCTTACATGTCCTTTGCCTTGAGCCAAGTGGCATTTATTGCATTTTCCCCTTCCCTCTTACATGTCATTTCAACAAATTTAAATTTCAAATATTGTCATTTATTGGCACAAACCCCAAATCTTGCACAACCATCATCCATTCATAGCTTGACAAGTGGCACCATATCATTGGATGAAAGTTAGTCCCACATTGCTCAAATTTGGGCATTCATCCATCTTGAAATCATATAAATGAAGAGCTCCTCTCCTCATTTTATCATCCACAATTTGAGTAAAGTTTCCATGCTCAAATATCTATCAAGTTTCACACCATTGAGTTCTTAGCTAGGTTCTTTTGCAGATTTGGCTTGGAGTCCTCATCATTCATCATCAAAAGTGGGTCACATTTTTTCATCAAGTCTACATATCGAAGCTTGCAATCATAGGAATTGGGAAAGGGCCAAATTTCCACATCAAATTGGCACCAATTCCCCCATGGGATCAAGTGTTTGATATTTAAATTAGGATTTCATCTTTGTTTTATCTCTTGTATTGTGTTCTTGCATATTTTCATTCCTAGTTTGAGTTGTAAATGGATTCCATGGGGAATCCTTGTTTATTCTTGCAATCTCTAACTTAAGGTGTTTAATCCTTTTTTTTTGCAGGTACATAGATATGGGGTTCACATTTTGGCACTAGAAGGAGGGCTAGACATCATAAATTCTAACATTTTCTCAAAAATTTTGCGTTTTCTTGACACATAGGAAATTTCGACGCGGGCTCCTCAGCGTCGCTTTTTTTAGCGCTATGAGCTCGTCAGCGTCGTTGTTTTAGCACCGCACGAACATAAACTCCACCGCTGGACTCGTCCCGCCAAGAAATTTCAAATTTTAAACTATGCTGCTAGACTTGCCGATCTGCAGAAGTTTTGAAAAATTCTTAAACTCTGACGCTTTCAAAAACTACAATGCTGGGCGAAAACAGCGATGCAATCGTGCTCTCTATCCCGACACAGAGCGCTACTGACTAGTAAGCGGCGCTGTAAGAGCACCGCTGAGAGGAAAAAACAGCGACACCTTCACGAGTTGCGACGCTGGAAGACAGTAAAAGGGAGAAATTTGATTTTTTTTAGCACGTGTTTTAATGATTGCTTCTTCCTCTGTTTTCTGCTTTTTAATTTCTCTAATTTTTTTAGAATCTAACTATTTTTCTCCTTTGTAGGTTGGAAGCCAAAAGCAAAGGATGAAGGAGCATGGTGATGATATCTTGTCTAATCAAAGTGTTTGTTTAACACTTCCTTAGGGATTTGTCATCTTATTCTTTTCTTGGAACACTAGCTTTCCTTTGGGTTTAAAAAAGAGTTTCTTTTTGTTCATTTCTTGCAAATGGATTAAAAAGAATCTTAGGATCTACAACTTACTAGATTTTGTTTATGGATTAAACAATTGAACAAATGTCTTTCACTTGTGATTTGGTGCTCTAAAATGAACTCACATATTGCTTTAAGGATCTAAAAAGAACAAGTGTAGTTGTGTTTTTCGTGAGGGCTTACTTAGACTAAAGCCATTGGAAAAGGACGTATGTGCTTCTCTCACGCTTTATAGCGATCTTGAGAATCAAAAGGTCTTTTCCATGACTTTGGGTTAAGACAAAGCAATCACCTCCACACTTTGATTTGGGCTTAAAAATTGAACAAACTATTGTGCAAGTGTGAGTGGGGGCATTTTCGCGTATATTCTCTCTCTTTGTTGCTATCAAAGATTGATCGTTACTAATTTTGTTCTTCATTCACTTTTGTTTATCTTAGAGGGCCTACCTGTGAAAGCAAATCACCATAATTTCACCTAACTCCGTAACACTCTAGCCAAGAGTATTTTGTACCAGATATAAATGGATATTGAAGAAAACGCAATATCAAGCGGGTTGACTCCATAAGAGATGGATCCGGTAAGGGACTCTTAAGCATTGGGTCAACTCCTACACGGAAAGTCCCACAAAACCCATGTGGCTATAATCAATTTTCCAAAATCCTTTTATCTATTTGTTGGTGCAAGAACGGTCATTCTGAAGCCACCCCACACTTTTTATGGTCTTCTAGTAGAGATGGAAAGTATGCCATGGAGTTCTCTATGGGTGTTGATGCTTGGCTTCCCTGATTGACATTAATGAGTCGTGGAGGGGAGCCAGTGGGGTCAAGCATCTAACCATCCGCTAGAGATAAGCGTAGCTGGACTTGTCCAAGTGGGAATCCAACAAATATTGTCTTACACATCCATATGATTGTATTTATTCTTGGGTTACAAAATGTATTGCTTGATCAAAAACATCATGGAAACAAACACTTAACATTATCCAAATTTCAAACCCTTTTGAGGACAAATACAATTGACCCAATCCATATGTTATTGCTTTCCCTTGGGATTCACATCCTTAGAGGTTTCTAAACATTGGATTAAATCTCAATTTGTCTTCTTAAGTAAACAATAGGAAACCCTTGCCTTGAGTTCATTAATTTCCACATAACATATCTTGTGGTATTTGAAGAAATTAAGACATTGGACATCTTAGTTTGAAAACCTAATTGAAGAAAGTGTTTTTGGTAAAATAAAGACATTAAGCAAAGCTAAACAAAATAAACTTTCATATGTGTTGAAGACTCCAAATCCCAAAACACAAAATCATTGATTGGAAATCTAAATGTTCAAATCATTTCTTGGTTACAAAGGTCATTAGGAAGCATTTGCATGCTCTTCAATACCTAGGTCTAAGCAAACAAAGTGTATCTTTTAGGTTCATCTTAGGATCAAAACATATCAAAATCATTTTTCACCCATCCTTCAAAACATCAAAACAAAATCCATCTCATCATCACCTTTTGGAAAATCTTGAAATCATCCTTGATACTAGGCTTTGTGGCAAAAATCAAAATTATCAAAATCATTGAGGAAAAATCCTTGAAAACATTAGCAAAAACACCTTTGGTTAGGTATGTGTAGATGCATCCTTTTGCATATACTTAGTCAAAATTATCAAAATCATCTTGTCTAGCTTAGTGTATGTAGATGAATCCTTCTTCATATGCTTAGTGAAACAATCATCTTGAATAGGTGTGGGTAGATGCAAACTTCTCCTCACACATATTCAAAATATCATCCTTTGAACAAAGCTATCCTTTAGATCATCATCCAACATCTTAGGGTCTTTTTGTTCAAAATCCAAATCCAAATCCAAATAAAAAATCAAGGACAAAATCTCAAAATCTCAAAATTCTCAAAAATCTCAAATCAAGAATCAAGAATCCACAAGTCCTAAAAGCCTAGTGTCTCATTAAAGATTTATCAAAAGCCAAAACATCCATATCATCCATCCCTAAAAAAATCATTATCATATCATCACCTTTGATCCTCAAGGCATCCTAAAACTTTTCACTTTGGAACATAAGATAACAATCAATCCAAGGAATTAAGAGATTCATCTCCCATATTCTCAAAGATTGATCCTTGTTTTATGGTTCAAACGAGATCTCAATACAAGAAGAGTATGGAAGCCAACAAAGAAACTCCCGCTTCAAGTGACCTTAGCCAAACAAACACATAAATGAATCCCGTCGAATCAAGCAATCCATTGATCCCCTCATCATCCCAAAATCCACAAGAAGAAAATCAAGGGGAGGACCTTACCTTTGGAATGTCTCACGAGGAAATGACGGAAATGATCCAAAATCCAGACAACCATATAATCATCAACATCATGATGAGACTTAACCCTTCATTGTACATGCTTGAACTAGCAAAACAAGGGGCCAAGTTGCCTTCAAATTTTGATGTGAGTACTATAGTGGATACATCATTTCCTCTGATCTCATCCACCATTCTCATTTCATCTACACCTCCATCTTAAAACATCACACAAAACATTTCACAAATCACAACATCATTTGCTCCAACACAACCCAATGTCAACAAGGGAAACACATTCCTTAATGCTCTTCAATCACATCCCCTTGTTAATAATCAAAACTTGGATGCAAACACCACCTTGGAACAAAACATACTCAACAATCCATTACACAAAAATGTTCCTCTCACTTTACATTATGACCCATCATCAACATCTTTTCATGGAGCACCACAAATGCCTCTTCTCACAAATTCACAAGAAGAGGGAGATACGTTCGAACTAGGGGGCTTATTCGACACCACGACATTTTCACAACTCACACCTCTCACCTTTCCACCTCTTCCGCCATCGCCATTATCATCCACACCACTCCTTGGTTTAGGGCTCCCTACTAAGCATCAACTAACCTATCCTCAAATCCATCAATCAAAGCATTGCACCAAACACTCAAAATTTATTGTTGATATCGCAACAACAAACGATAAACACACAAGCAATGGTAACATCATCAAACACACCCCTAGCATCAAAAAGCATGGTCTCACAAGGACCAATCACATCAATACCATTATTCAACATGCAAAACATCAACACAACATCATCATCTATCACCATTCCAAATCCACTTCCAATTTCTACCACTACCAATATCTACCATATCAGTCCACCCGACGCAAAGATTGTAAGCCGGGCTTCAAAGAGGGATACCAAATAAGTTCAAAATAAAAGTTGTACAACAAGTCAGCCAAGCCGCATTAAGCTACCTAAGTTGCAAGCCACATTGTAAAGCAATAACAAGCTCAATAAGCTTCAAGATTTACTGCAATAATAATAAATAAATAAAGCACTCAAGCTTCCTGCTTCGCATAAGCATTATAAGCACAAAGGGTCACTTCCAAGCAGCTGTTTCATTATTGCAGCACACACATACGCTATGCAAGTCAAGTACAAGCACAACTTCTGCATGTTGACGTAAAGCAATTAAGCATTAGCAAGAGTGTTAAGAAGCAACAGTTGGCAGAGCCCAACAACAAGCATTGTAAACAACAACAAGAACAACACCACACAAATAATACAAATCCTAGCATAACAACAACAAGATCAACAAATGCCACTGTTCATCCAAAAAAAAAGTAGAAGCCTCATTTCACTCCAATTACAACATACCGATACCTTCCATCAATAATGCACCACTAACCCATCCATCCAAAACCATGATTGCAACACCCTATAACACATTCATCCCACCCCCTAATCCGTAAAGCGATGTAACGACACAACTCAGGTTGCTATCACAACAAGTGCTCGACCTTCAATCAGGGCGAACAACCAAAACGCCAAGTAACTTGTGTCCCTATCCATTTGATAGAAGCTTAGAGATGAAACCATTCCCCAAGGGATTTGAAATCCCCAATTTGACAAATATCGAGTGATGGGAAACCCTAAAGATCACATCAGGGAATTTTGGGTTCATTGCATGGAGGCGTCGATATGACAATACTTTATCTCGACGCTATTTCCTAGAAGTTTATTGCAACGCTTATTAATGGTTCTCTCGCTTACCTTCAGGCATTAGAACATTCCAAGAAATCAGAGATGCATTCAGTAAAAACTATGCATGTAATATCGCAATGGATGTCACTCTCGAAGAACTATATGCTCTAAAACAAGGAAAGAATGAATCTTTTGCTTCATTCCTGCAACGATGGCGATCCAAGGCTAATCGGAGCAAGTGGACCATGCCAGAAGAACAACAAGTTTGCACAATCATAGCCAACCTTGAAAGTCACTCATCATTTCATCTCAAGGTTCAGGGAATCACCACATATCATCAACTGATTTCCAAGGCGCCTAGCATTGAAAGAGCCCTTGTGACTCAACCCACTGAATCAACATCATATCACGAACCACAAAATAACCGCCCATCGTCCAATTACAATGACAAACCTCATACATTGGCAAGGAACAAGAACATTACTAATGATGGTGTAGTAGATGCCAAGGTGGTCATTAGTGGTCCACGCCAAAATACACCCACACTGCAAATCCAAAATCAACACCAAAACACTCATCACACAACATATCAACCCAACAATAATCCAACCATCAATAACCTCAATGATCAAAGAGGACCACCTCAACGCAAAACTTATCCCAAAAGAAAATACGCTATCTTGGGGGAACCATTGGAGGACATAATGAAAAAGTTGATCGACGAAAAACTCATCAAGCCCCCTACATTCGAGAATTACCAAGAACCTGACGTCAAACCCCGTTGGTATAACGAAAATAAACTTTACAAATTTCATAAGATCAAAGGTCACACCATGAACAACTGCATGAGACTCAAAAGCATCATCCAAGATCTCATTGACAAGAAAATCATAAACGTGGAACAACCTACCAGAAATCAGGATCTAAAAATCTACACGAATCTGATGCCAAACCATGGCAACAAAGGGAATAAAAATGATAAAGGGGAGGGCAGTGTTAATCATATTTATGAATCAGTCGTTGCCTCCCTAAATGAAGACTGCATGGTCATCACCATCAAGGGTGCCAAGGGTTTCATGCCAAGATTATGGAGTCACCACAAGAGGTGGCAAAGTCACTCATTGCGGTGATCATCCTAACCTAATAGTCCTTTCCATCTAGAGCCGCTCCATAGCTACAAATGTCATGGAAACAATCAAACAAATAAAGACACATCTCCATCATGGATTTGTTAAAAATATCATCAACCCATAAAAAGATCCTTGAGGAAGCATTAGCCTCATCCATTGTCCCCACAGATCTCGATGCGGACCAATTCCAAGCTATGGTCGGGAATATCATAACACCTAATCTCCTTACATTCTCTGACCAAGATTTCCCCGCCCAACCATCTCACAACCGTACACTTCATTTGGAATCCATTGTAAAGAAGAGCAAAATCAAAAGGGTTCTGGTGGATGGGGGTGCAGGTTTGAACATCTACTCTCTCAGCCTAATCAAACAGTTGAAAATATCAGAAGATTCCATTGACAAAGGTAAAGGAATCATGATAAGAGCATATGATGACCAAGAAAGAGTGTCTCAGAGCATGATTAAACTCCCTATACAAGTAGGGCCAACACTCATGGAAACCACCTATCAAGTCCTAGACCTCAACTTGCCATACAACATCCTCCTGGGACACCCATGGATCCATGCAATGAAAGCCGTAGCATCAACCTTCCACCAATGTGTGAAATTTACACATAATGGACAAGAGGTTACCATTCATGGAGATCCCAAATCATTTTCATATTGCAAAAATCTTGATGCCAAATATTACAAAATCCCCCAAGTGCCAAAGAATGATGAAGGCCCATCCACTTCTGTGATAGAGACACCCCCCATTCCCACCATCTCTGACATCAAGCTCATCATCCAGGAAGATGGTTGTGGAAGCTATAGGCTTCCTAACAATGCTTTTGTGATAGGAGAGTTACCACAATCTCCTAGATCACGAGGATGCCCACAAGAAAACCAAGCTTCCACATCACGAACATCTTTTGAAGACTATCCTGAATTCAGAAGGTGGGGAGACCTTGGCCGAGAGGTTATTGAAGCAGATCCATCTCACATGTTGTACCGAGATGAAAGACCGACACCTGAACTACCAATGGATGAGACAAGCAAGGGCCTACAAATGATGCTTGCAATGGGTTATGACAAAAACCAGAGATTGGGACAAAATGACAACGGCCTCATAATACCTATCATGCTAGAGACGCGACCCATAACAAATCTTGGTCTTGGATGTACCCCTCTGAGAATAACCATACGAGGTCGAGGTCCTCTAGTTAGAGCCGCTAATGTCTCTCCTCAGCCAGTGCTAGTACAAGTACACTCACCAATAGTCACAGGTAGCAACACACATAACTTCATAACTGAGCCCTATATTAGTAGTGATGATGAAGATACCATATCCAATCTCCCTAGGTTATTCAAAGATACCACCCTGTGTATGATTAGCACCCTCTACTTCGAAACCGATCATCCAAATCATGAGATCTGCCTAGTCTACCCCCAACTGATCGACTATGACCAGCGAGGACCACCAATTCTCAATACATTCGAAAATGATGAGGCGCTCTCAGAATTCATGGGATTGAGGGATAACATTCCAGATGGAGACCAAAAGGCAGGGTTTATAATGGAGTTGGACACACATGCTTATTACAGAGAAATGATTGAATCCTTCAGTTGCAAAAGTGAGAAACTAAGAATCATATCCAAGTCCTTGAGTGAAAACCACACTGTGGCACTCTCTGACAAGAA
Source organism: Sequoia sempervirens (assembly GCA_007258455.2). Classification (NCBI taxonomy): domain Eukaryota; kingdom Viridiplantae; phylum Streptophyta; class Pinopsida; order Cupressales; family Cupressaceae; genus Sequoia; species Sequoia sempervirens. Next base: position 2,547 of record VDFB02190977.1, on the reverse strand, counting down.
AATAGTAAAAAGAAAGGACGTATCCAACAGTGAAAACCTCTTTGAGGCACTCGAGGATGAAGGATTCAATCTTCCTCTAAGAGCCATTCATCAAGAGAAGTCAGCAGTCTTGGCCGAAAGTGCAACCCAGTCAACATAGGAATAGAGGAGGCCTTCAGCGTGATATCACATCTCCTCCTATGCTTAATCACTATTATCAGAAGAACAAGAACTCCTAACAGCATTCCTAAAAGAAAGGCAAATAAACTTCACATGGAGTTATGATGACATGCCAGGGCTAGATCCAGAAACTGTGGTTCATCATTTAGCAATGTATCTAGAGGCAAAACCAGTCAAACAAAAGCTTCATAAAATGCATCCTCAAACCAATTTGCATTGGTCAAAATGGAGCTCAAAAAGTTGTTAGATGTAGGATTTTATTTGACCAATCGATTATTCTAGGAATGGGTACAATTCAGTACCTGCGGTCAAAACTGTATCGAGCCATCGAATCAGGATGGACTTCAGAGATTTAAACAAGGAATGTCCTAAGGATGATTTCCCGCTTCCCAACATCAACATGATAGTAGACATGATAGCAGGGCATGAGATGCTATCATTAATGGACGGATTTTCAGGATATAACGAGATCATGATAGCAAAGGAAGATCAACATAAGACTATTTTCACTTGTCCATGGGGGACCTACTGCTGGGACATGATGTCATTTTGCCTAAAGAATGTAGGTGCAACCTATCAAAGGGCCATGACACTAATATTCCATGACATGATTCACAAAATAATCGAAGACTATGTCGATGATATTCTAGCTAAGTCAAGAAAAAGACAAGATCATATAGCAACCCTAAGTGCTATCTTTGACAGATTAGAAGAATACAAAGTTAAACTAAACCCTAAGAAGTGCATCTTCAGCGTACAATCAGGTAAACTGCTAGGATACATAGCCTCCATGAGGGGTATTGAGGTGGATCCGGCAAAAGTAAAAGAAATTCTCGAGATGGAAGCACCGAAAACATTAAAACAACTAAGAGGCCTCCAAGGCTGACTTCAATCCATCCGACGATTTATAGCACAACTGGTAGATAAGCAACTCTATACTCACTTACTCCACAAGGGTAGTGTATAAAATGGGATACAAATGAAGAAGCATCTTAACAAAATCAAGGAATACCCATCACACCACCGTGATTAATGCCACTCCATCCCGAAAGCCATTGATCTGTGAGTATGTGTCGCCAGCAATAAAGCAGCCTCTTGGATTCTCTTCTTAGCTCAACATGATGAAAACGTAAAATGTAGAGGGCCATCCACTATATCAAATAGGATAATGGTTGGTCATGAGCTAAATTACCTTTCCATCGAGAAAGTTTGCCTCTCAGTAGTGTTTGCATCCCAAAATTCGCATACATTATATACCGCACACAAGATAAAGCCTAATATAAAATTGATCCCCTCAAGCATCTCCTATCCAAAGGAAATGCTCATGGGAAAAATGGAAAAGTGGGTAATGATATTATCAGAGCATGACATCGAAGTATGCAGGAGAGGAAAGCTATCAAGGACAAGTCAATATGGATCAATCCGAAGGTATAGCACCTACATGTATTCTAAGAATCCTCTTGTTCTCGTAATCTCTGTGATGAGTCCATTTTAACCTCAACATAACTAACCATTGGAAACTATACTTTGATGGGTCATACACACAACATGGATTAGGAGCTGGTATCTTCTTCATCACCCCACAAGGGGATTGCATACCAAAATCATACAAATTGGCATTTCCTTGCACCAACAACATAGCAGAATACGAGGCTTTGACTATAGGTCTCAGGATAGCAGTGCAATGGAACATCATAGCTCTCAAGGTATATGGAGACTCTTAGTTGATCATAAATCAAGTCAATAATGAATATCAAACTAAAGATGACAAGCTTACTCCATATAAGAAACTGGTGGAGACTTTAAAGGAATCCTTCATTGACATAACATTTGAGCAGTAGACGCTATGGCTACAATTGGGTCCCTATTAGACATCCCTCACAACGTACCGAAATATGAATTTTTGATCAAGCAGCTTCTCGTTCCCACATCCGAGGTACCAGAATCGGAATATGTGTGTGAAATCATTGGTCCTAGCAATCCTTGGTATCATGACATATATACATATCTTCAAATAGGAGTCTTACCCGCTGACCTACCATCGAGCCTAAAATGAACCTTTATTAAAAAGGCATCCAGATTTGTGATCCTAGGTGATACATTATACTGTAGAAGCATAGAGGGTACCTTACTGTGTTGTCTAAATGTTGAGGAGGCATTAACCGCTCTAACCGAGGTTCATAACGATATCTGTGGCTCACACTCAGTGGAATGACCATCACCAAGAAACTATTGAGGGTGGGGTATTACTGGCCCATAATGGAAAGAGAAGCGCATGATCATGCTAAGAGGTGTATACAATGTCAGCAGCATGGGGACCTCATCCATGCTCCAGCACAAAAGCTCCATCCAATCGTCACACCATGGCCCTTCTCGCAATGGGGACTC
>VDFB02190976.1:0-16143 GCA_007258455.2 Sequoia sempervirens | reverse complement strand
TTCATAGAAAGAAATCTGATTTATAACAATTAATACAACTGGGTTAATTAACAGCGAATAACAGCGGAAGCAAAAATAACATGAAGCCAAACACAAAAAAGACAATAACATAGATATACCCAGGAAACCCCAATGCGGGGAAAAACCTGCAAATGTTGGATCTTCTATTCAGCCTAACAGCAAACTTTTCTTTCGAAAATACAATATGAGTTTGCTACAACAATCTTGTATTTATAGAGCCTAGCTGCTTTACTTAGCATGCAAGGAAAGAATCTTTCCTTGCTTTCTTTGGCTTTATTTACACATAAAATCACTCTAGGATTTATCTTATCCTCACAAACTCGGAAACATTCTATTAAAGAATGAAATCCCACTCTTGGATTTATCTTATCCTCACAAACTCAGAAACATTCTATTTAAAGAATAAAAATCCTACTGTTACTAAAAATCCAACTCGAATTGATTTAAAGCAAATCTTATCTTGAGTTGCTTTAAAGCAAATCCATATCCCACTTTTCTAGCTACAAAAATCAACACTCCCTCTTATCGAGGAAAGTGTTCTGCACTACACCCAACTTGTCCCTGAAGAATTCAAACTTGCTCTTCATCAAGGCCTTCGTCAGGATATCCTATCTGCTCATCCCAGAGGAATGAATTGAGCTTCACTTATCCCTTTCCACACACCCTCGGCGAAGTAGCATTTGATCTCACGTGCTTTGACTTGAAATATAAACACCGGATTTCGTGAGAGTTTGATGCAACTGATATCACAAGAATGACAAAGAGGATCCAACTCATTAAAGAGCCCGCCTAGAAGTTTCCGCCGTGATAGCCTCACATGTAGCCATTGCCATATACTTCAAATTGGGCAGAACTCAAAGGTAACCGACTTCGCTTCCTTACTGCATCAAGAGATCGCTTCCCGATCCCAAATCAAATCAGACTCCCCGGCGTTTCGATCAGCCGTATCGCCGGCCTAATTCGCATCAAGAAACCCTTGAGCTTTCACTCATCCGCTGAACATACTTCAGCCCATAATCAACTGTGCCTCGCAGATATCTCAAAACATGCTTCGCAGCTATCCAGTGCACACGTTTAGGTTCCACCATAAACTGACTGAGTGAGTTCAGTGCAAAACAAATGTCTGGCCTAGTGTTGACCAGATACATAAGAGAGCCTATCAACTGTCTGTATAAAGTCGGGTCCACTGCCTCTGATCTGGAAGCATCAATCTTCTTCCAATTGGTCACAAGTGGCGTTGACATAGGCTTACAGTTTTCCATCCTGAATCGCTTCAAGATATCAATTAAGTACTTTCCTTGTCCAAGGAAGATCTCTCCCTCTTTCTGCCACAACTCCAATCCCAGAAAGTAATGCATCAACCCCAAGTCCTTCATCTCAAACTCTCCTGCAAGATCCCACTTGCAATGTGCTATGAGCTCCTCTGACCCTATGAGAAATAGGTCATCAACATATAACAACAATATGAGAAGTTCACCTTTCACCTGAACATAGTACAGGTTTGAATCTGCCTCACTCTTGATGAAGCCCACACTCTGCAAGTAACTATCAGTGAATACCACGCCTGAGCCCGCTTGAGTCCATACAAGGCTCTTTTTCAATCTGCATACATGAGAATCCTCTCATGTGCTTCAAACCTTTCCGTTGCTCTATGTAAATCTTCTTCCTCAATCACTCCATTGAGGAAAGTCGCCTTTACATCCATCCGGCGAATCCTCCAACCCATCAGAAATGATAGCTCTTATGGACGAAAGTACTGCCACTAGACAGTCTCATCATAGTCGACTCCTTCCTTCTATGAAAACCCCTTAGCCACAAACCGGGCTTTGAACTTTTCCACACTACCATCTACAGCATGCTTAATCTTATATAGCCATCTCGAGCCCACCACGGACTTATTTTCTGGTCTTGGTACTACCTCCCACACACTGTTCTTCATGATGGAAGAATACTCTTCCACCATGGCATCTCTCCACACTTGGTGCTTGGATGCCTCCTGAAAGCTGGAAGGCTCTACTTCAATTAATTCACTCATAAGTGCCACATAATCTGAATAACGTCTGGGAGCCCTTCTTTGTCTGACTGAATCTTGAGGATCACCTACGTATTCTTGAGCTTCTCTCAATGTCTGCTCAGCTGCCCTATTTCTCCTCTTCTCACTCATAGGAATCTAAGGCTGAGGAATTATTTGTTCCTCTATCTGATCATCCTGCTTGTTCTGCTCTCCAGCTTGTGTTACTGAAGTTTGAGGGATTTGTGCTACCTCAACTGTGGATGATTGTTCCTCCTCATTCATCAAGTTACTTGACTTTTGAAGAGCCCTCTCTTCCTCAAACTTCACATCTCTGCGAACCACTGTTTTCCTGAGAGCAGGAATATAAACTCTATAAGCCTTAGAAGTTTCACTGTACCCAACAAGGATACCCTTCTCTGCAGTAGGTTCCAACTTGGTTCTCTTCTCAACAGGAATGTGACAATACACAAGGCATCCAAAGATGCGAATGTGCCCCAAATCTGGTTTCTTACCAGTGAATGCCTCTTTTGGAGTCAATTTGCCCAACACTTTGTGAGGGCTCCTATTCTGCAAATACACAGCTATGTTGCAAGCTTCTTCCCATAAGAACCAAGGCAGATCCTGATCATGAAGCATGGCCTTGGCTGCTCCAACTATAGCCCTATTTTTCCGTTCAGCAACCCCATTCTGTTGAGGGTTGTACGGAACTGTCAACTCTTTCTTGATATCTTCCTGAGCACAAAAATCTTTGAAGGCATTCGAGGTATACTCGCCTCCATTATCAGACCTCAGTATCTTGATCTTCTTCCCAGTTTGGTTCTCCACGAGAGCCTTAAACTCTTTGAACCTACTGAAGCCCTCATCTTTATTCTTCATGAAATATATCCATGTCTTCCTGGAGAAATCATCAATGAAGGTAACATAATACTCATATCCATTCAAGGATGTTGTTGACATAGGTCCACACACATCTGAGTGTACAAGATCCAAAATCCCTTTGGATCTAGTGTCGCTGCTTGAAAAACTGGTCTTGGCATATTTCCCAAGAGCACAACCCTTGCACACCTCATGCTTTTCTGTCTTCATCTTAGGCAGCCCTGTCACTATTTCCTTAAGAATATTAAGTGCTCCATAGTGAAGGTGAGCCATCCTCCTGTGCCACAATTCTCCTATCCTTTTACAGCTACTAACCAACGCATGTGCTGGCTCAAACTATAACCGAAACAAGCTGCCATGCCTGACACCAATCACTTTTGCAATCTTGGAATCTTTGGGACGAATATAGACTTTTCCCCTCTCAAAGGTCATGATGTAACCCTTGTCTTCCAAGGCAGAAACTAAGATTAAATTCTTTGTCATGCCAGGGACATACAACACATCCTCCACCAACAAAGGTTTGCCGGACTCCCTTTGAAACTTGATGGTGCCAATACCAGTTGCATGATACTTGGCATTATCTCCGAGCTCAATATAGAAATCCAGCTTCTTCTCCTCCAACTTGGTGAAACATTCTTTGACTCCCGTCATGTGGCGAGAAGCCCCACTGTCAATATACCATACCCTGTTGGCAATTGAACTTGAGAGACAGGCAATGAGCGAAAACTCATTTTCAAATCGTGATGCAAACTCGTCCACCTCTGCTGTAGCAGCAAATTGCTTCTTCTGCTTGTCCTTATTTTTCTTATTCGGACATTGACTGGCATAGTGACCCATCTGATGGCAACAAAAACATTTAATCTTGCTCAGATCTTTCTTCTTCCCACTCTTGGAAGAAGAACCTTCCAATTGCTCTTTATTGAACTTCTTCTTACCCTTGCTTGCAAGAGCAATATTTTCTTCATCTTGAACCTTCTTTATCTGATCTCCTCGATGAGCACCTTCACGGATCTCCTCCTAAACAAAATCATCTCAAAGTCTTGCCCAATCAGGTAGTCGATCTCTGCCGACAACACACTTGACAAACATTTCCCAGTGCTTTGAAAAACCATTCAAGGCTATACGCACCAACTCATCTTCTTTAATCGTCTCTCCAACAACAGCAAGCTCATCCCTGACCTATGTCAGCTTGGACAAGTAAGAGTTCACACTCTCGCCTTTGGACATCTTGGTATTATGCAATTTGTCCTTGAGCATCATCTTACGACTCTGATAGTCGCTCTGATAAAGTTTTGTGAGCGTATCCCACATCTCCTTGGCGGTGTCTTTCCCCGATAAATGAGGAATTAAATGATCTCTTACTCCATCCAGGCTAATCCTTTGAGCTTTGGCCTCTTTGACTTCATGCGAATCTAAGGCAACAGGATCATTTGTTGGTGGAGTCACTTCTGTGCTAGCATAGGTCCATAGCCTGTTCTCCTTGAGAACAGATGTAATCCGAACCTTCCACTGCAAGAAGTTAGACGCACCCTCGAGCCTGTCCTCGTATCGAACACTGGTTGCCATAGCCACAAAAGAATTGGAGATGAAAATCTGATGACTTTTTTTTCTTGAAATCTGCGTTACAAATCTTGGCTTCGTATTCAGAGTTTAGAGCTCTGATACCATGTTAATTTCTATAACCCAGCAACAGATTAATTGCACAATAAATTAAATTCACAGAAAGAAATCCGATTTATAACAATTAATACAACTGGGTTAATTAACAACTAATAATAGCGGAAGCAAAAATAACATGAAGCCAAACACAAAAAGACAATAACACAGATATACCCAGGAAACCCCAATGCAGGGAAAAACCTGCAAATGTTGGATCTTCTATTCAGCCTAACAGCAAACTTTTCTTTCGAAAATACAATATGAGTTTGCTACAGCAATCTTGTATTTATAGAGCCTAGCTGCTTTACTTAGCGTGCAAGGAAAGAATCTTTCCTTGCTTTCTTTGACTTTATTTACACATAAAATCACTCTAGGATTTATCTTATCCTCACAAACTCGGAAACATTCTATTAAAGAATAAAAATCCTGCTGTTGCGAAAAATCCAACTCGAATTGATTTAAAGCAAATCTTATCTTGAGTTGCTTTAAAGCAAATCCATATCCCACTTTTCTAGCTACAAAAATCAACAAATCTAAATTATCCTTGCTATTGCTTTTACATCAAATTTCAGCCATTACATACCATCTTCTCTGACAAATAAGATCACATATGAGAAAGAATTAAGATATTGCATTCAAAAGACAGAAAGAAGGAACTGTAATCTCGCATTTCTATTTTAGTAGTTAGAGGAAAATTTGTGAAAGAAGAAGATTGAAATCTTGCCTGTACTTACTAAAGATCATTCTTCTTCTTTCTTTCTGGAATGGTAGAGAGCATGTTATTATGCTTTGAAATCTGTGGAATTTGTAAATTAAATTGAAAATCTGTTATTGAGTTGTTGAAGTTTATATTGGATTTAGTGTGGAATATATGAATATATTTTTGTTCCTCGATTGCATTTGTTCTTTATTTAGGTTGAATGACTGTTGATCATAATACTGTGAGTTAATTTTTTTTTCATAAGTTTTTATCATGGAGTATTAAGATGTCAAGACATAAATTGATATTGCTCCTCATTCATCACTAGATAGCACAAATCAATAAAGATTTTATCACATAGTATCAAATTTCAGTATCAAGATAAGTATACATATTGTGAAAAAATTGCTATTCATTGGTCAATAGATAGCACAAATCAATAAAGAAGTGTTTTGTATAACTAGTTACTATAATTTATGAATAAGCAATGTAAATGGTGACCACTATCATTTGTGCTCATATGTGAGGTAACACTAGCCATAGCACAATTGGCATGTTAATTATTTTTTGGAGAAAGCATCAAATGGTAAATGAGTTGAAAGAATCAAGTAATCATAAGTTCAATTTATGAAATTGTGCAAGTTGAGCATTTTTGGTCTTATAATAGCTAGTAACTTGCTTATCTATCAGTTGCAAATCATGAAGTATATCAATTGATTTCTTTCAATCAATTGATCAAATTTATCCCATAATCATTGTTTCATATTCAACTATAAGATTGACACACAATGTCTAATAAAAAAGATAAAGAGATCAAGTCACTCAATGTTGATATCAATATAAAATTGCTCCCAAACCAATCATACATCTAAAACCATAATAGGAAATGGTTAAAGGTATAATGTGCAAATTTCTTAAAGTTAAAAATGAACATATATCCAAACATAGTGTAGTATTTTAGGTATTTGACTTTCAAAAAGTCTAATAAAAGAAGATAAAGGGATAAGTCACTCAAATGTTGATATCAATATCACATTACCCCCCAAACCAATCATACATCTAAAAACATAAGAGGAATTGTTCCAAGGTATAATGTGTCAATTTCCTAAAGTTGAAAATGAACACATATCCAAATATATGTAGTATTTTACGTATTCATTTTATTTAAAAAATAATACTTAAACAAACATATTTTTAAACATATAAAATATGAAATTCAATGCTTAAATAGTAAAAGTTTAAATTCATTATCTTCAAATATCAAGTATTCTATTTTAGATCAAATTTCTTGAAAGTAATAATTATCCAGTTTTAACCATTAGAATAACCACTATCACCCTAATAAGATCTTGGTGGTTTTGGCCATCTTAGTACATTCCTAGAAGAAATAATTGAATTCATAACACAACATATTAAACAAAAGTTCAATTGAGTGATCAATCAACATAAAGCTTGACAAACACAATCTTGGGTGTACTCTATACCATGAGTTGGATACATTGTGTGCCCCTTCTCTAATTCCCATATCGCATTGGATACATATACTAGTTGATTTTATTTAGTTTTATCTTCATCTTAAAAGAGTGCTAATATAAATTTACACAATGAAAAATTACACAATCTTGTGTAAAATTGGATTCATTTGATTAGCCTTCATCTATCCTTATTTATACACGTTTTCAAATCTTTTAGTACATCTTCTGAAAATTTGATAGACTCTCCCATGCTATCCACATTTAGTGCACCCTTTATGATCAAACATTCATTCCTGCATAGACATTACTACCACCTTGACCTCAATCAATCCTCTAGGTGTGGGGGAGGTCCATTGGTTGTGGATTTAACCTTTAGTATTGTAAAATTCAAATTCAAAATTGGCTAATGCCCACCCATTTCATTACCTCTTATGAGTCGACTAAACACATGTTTGCATGATTTATTGTTATGTCCTTGTATTTAAAGGCGCTTGATTACATTCATTTAGACACATAAGAAAAATATTGAATATCATTCACTTTTTGAAAAGCAACATGCTAGAAACACTTCAATTGGAGCACCTAAAAAGAATCTAATTTTGCAATGCATAATTAGGTAGAGTATTAACATGCTTGAAGATTGTCATCCTTGATTGTTAGCATGATTGTAAAGGAAATCTATTCCATGGGTTGACCTAGGGGAATGTGTCCCTTAGTGATTTAAAATCCCTCTAAAGGTATTTTTAAATACCACTAATTATTTCAACAAAGTAAACATTACATAATTTGGCGAACCATAGAGTGAAAGCTCACAAGTTGTAGGATTAGATCCCCAATTGTAAATGATTCAAACCTATAGAGTTGACTTGGAAAAGAATAGTCTTTATGCATAATATGAGGCAAAACATAAACAAAGAGGATCCATTTCTAATTCCATAACAACGAGATTTAAAAGTATATCAAAATCATCTATCTTTCAATCTAGAATTAAATACCCTTGTTTGTTACATTTAAGTTCCTAATATAATATTAGTTATTTAACTATCACTTCCACAACCATCAATTACTAATGTAAATGAATATATCTATGCATCTTATTAAATTAACCTAAATTAACCACAATTATTTTCCTTCACTACCATCTACATACAAACACACATAATACCCTAATATGAACACACTTGATTAATATATTGTTTATTAATACATAATAATCATTATTAAATCTAAACATAAAATATTAAACATTCTTCTCATTAATATCTTGCATGGTGATGATCTCACCAATTGAAACTTCAATATAAAATTAAAATAAAATTACGAACACTCATACAAAAAAATAGTATTCAAGTTTTAATAGAAACACAAATAGTTCCAAATATACATATACTCCCATATATACAAGTTTGATCATAAGGAAAAGGTAATATCTAATCTATAATTGTTAAAAATAAAATTACGAAAAACTAGTAAAAAATAGTATTCAAGTTTTAAAACAAACAAATAAATACTTCCAAATTTGATCATTAAAAAAATATATCTAATCTACAAAATATTATTTACTTAACATATTAAAATTCATATGATTAAATATATCTTACTATTAATCATTGTAAATATTTTTATAATTAAATTTTAATATCCTTTCTAAAAATTTATAAATAAATAAACAAACAACATTCTTAGAAAATAACTTATCAAAATATTAAAAAAGTAAAACAAATGCAATAATTTCTATTCGGATAATATATTTTTCAAGTATCACATTAAAACTCATGAAAAAACCGATAAAATCAGGTCTGTCCGTATTTCATAGAAAAGAATGTATGGTTCCTGTGTAACAACAGTCAAGTGACTCAAAAGCCATGCTTACATTATAAGTAAATTCGTGTGCATGGTCAAAAATAGATTTATACATTAAAAAATCGACTGCAGAAAAAGAAAATGCATCAGAAAGGAAACGGGTGTTCTGGATCTTTGTAGGGAGCCCCGTCATATGAGCTCCTGCTGCTACTCACAAGCTTAGAACATTCTTTTCTTATCTCCCCCCGCTTTCCTGTGAGCACGTTCAAGTTGAAAAGTTTCACCATGGCGAGAGAGAAATCAAGGTAAAAGAGCTCCGGATTTGAAGCGAACAAGTCGACTATGGTGCGGGTGATAGGCGCCGCCATTAACGCCTGGTCGACATACAGAAGACCTTTTCCGCTTTTCAAATTTCTGTAATAGTTGGAATCGAATAACGATGTGCTGCCATTGTCCAGGGCCACCGCCGGATCTGCCCGTCCACTGCAGAGGGAGCTCAGATGGCTGCGGAATTGGCCGTTAAGGGTGGGATCGGCTTTCCCAGTGCCGTTAAAGTTTGACAGTCTTTCCTGGAAAAAGCGGCAGTGGGCTTTTCCAACGCTGTGGGCCCCCAGCAAACTCACCATTTCCTTTGCCGAAAATCCTTTCTCCTGGAATGTGCGGATCATGGTGTGGATATCATCATTCGGCGAAGGCAGATTGCTCTCTGCCAGGCTGGCATACGAATTCGTGCTGTCCCTGCGCCCTGTTTCCACAGGAATGAAAGGCCCTTTCGTCTGCAATACAAATCAGATTTCACCTTCATTGCAAATAAAATTGACAAACTGAAAAAACAAACAAACGCAATCAATACGAGAAGTTTCCCTTAGTTTCACCGATGGGATCGTTGTGCATTTCCCTGAGAGCGAAGGCCATATGGAGAAAGAACTGAAAAGATGAACTAAAAGATTCTCGAAATCCAAAATAAAGATGGAGAAGGGCACAACAGAAAGAACAAGATAATGCATAATACTGTGGAAAGAAAGCAAGGGTGCCCGGAAAACAGAAAGAGTACATACCATAAGTACGGCATGTCTGGCACTAAGCACAATGATGTCCGCGCAAGAAACCGTTTCAGGGCATACTGCTTCCAATCTTTGCTTTATCTCATCAATTACGTCGTATCCTTTCAGAGAATTGAGATTGGGTATCGATTTTTTCTCAGATGAAAAGCCTCCCTCGACCGAATCCAACAGGACAGATGCATCACATCCCTGTGTATTACAATGCCCAAGATTAATTCACAGGAAAATCTGAAAATTCAACTAAGCTGAACTAAGAAAACGGGTTCAGTTCTTTTATTATTACCTCGACAAAACAGTCATGGAAGGCCAATCGTATAAGGGCAGGAGCGATGCCTGAGAAATTCCTGGACAGCTCGTCAATTGTGGCCTTGATAATAACTTCTGCCTGCGGGCACGATCTTCGATAGAAATTGTGGTGTAATCCAGTCTCGGTGGTTTCGAAGCCATTGGAGTTCGTCGATATCAGCAGTGCGAACGTTAACACGAACAGGAACCCCAACGAACGAATTCCCAGCCTCATTCTTCACGCAGCTGCTGATCCAAAACAGAGCAACCCATCAGACAAATATTAATCAATAAAGAACAAAAATAGCACAGAACGGTGGGGGAATCGAACTCATTACCTTGAGGAAACAGAGGCTACAGAAAGCAGGAAAGAATGGAGGCTAACTTGAGGTGGAAGGCTACTTATGCTTCTTGTTTCTCGTTTCTTGTCCGCCCAAATTCAAATATCTGTAAACTGCCGTGGCGTTGGTATCTTTTTCGTTTTTAAATCTCTAACAACCGACGGGAAATTGTCTGTTTGTAGACGGGAAAGAGAATACTTAATTACGTTGACGGCAGTGCCCTGTTGCCGTGATTGAAATGGAAACAAGGCAAGGGTTTTCCCATTCAAAATATTTATTTTATTTTTATTTTAAATAAATTTATATATTTATGTTATTTTTTATTTATTTTCTGATTTATTTTTTATAGAATGATTTAATATATTGATAACTGACATGTTTTATGTTTTATGTTTAGTTTTATCTGTATTTATTTATATTTATTTTCATATGTTTTAGTCTTATCTCATCATTTTTTATCTATATTTTCATATATTCATCATTTTTAATCATTTATTGTAGATATATCCACATTCATAATCACATATTCATTCCCTATCTCAAAATTAGCATTTCCATGTCATGGGTCAATCTTGAGTACCTCAAGATCAATCCTAGGTGGTTTGGATATGGCCCCAAATTAAAAACCTTAAAATTTAAATTACAACTTTCTTGTCCCTTTCCATTAGCCATTGTGAGTTGACTTGGTACATTTTATTCAAATAGCTACACACACTTTTAGAATTGCCAATTGCATTGACAAAGTTACAAAATGTGGAGACATGAACCTAAGCAATGTCCCAACATGAGATCTTTTAGCAACTACTAAATTTCCTCGAACCAATCTACAACCAAACTTCTCAAATGTCATATGCAATCCAAAATCATTCAACTTGGATACAAAAATTAAATTTCTCACAAACTTTTTAGAATATGCAAAACACTAGTAATAGTTTTTTTCCCTCCCATCACTAAAACACAACAATACCTTTCCATAACCAACAATTTGACACATACTATTATCACCTAGATATAATTTTCCTCTATCATGAGCATTGTAGGAAAAAAACCACTTTCTATGAGGATTGATATGATTTTATTTTTTTGCATTAATCAACCATGATTCATAAAAAATAGTATTTGTAGAAATAAACAAAAATTCATTACTATCGTGAAAGGAATTTTTAATGGAGGATTCATAAGTCTTCTTACTATTTCTATAATCATTCATGTAACATGCTAAATATCATGGCAATATAGTTTACCAAGTCCATGGTTTCCCTATTAAAAAGGCTTTGGCTTATTCTCTTCTTAATATCGACTTAATGATTGAGTTAAGCTTGTAGATCACAAACACTTCTATTGTCGACAACATGAGTATTAAGCAGCTCAAGAAATATAGTCATAATTATCACAAAGTTCGATCTTAACTTGTTTAATGAATTGAACTCCAAGTTGATTAAGATAATTGACTTCAAAGCCAAATGTATTAAGCATTATAATTGGTTGAAAATCATTGCTTTAGATAGTCGAACTCAAAGCAAATAATAATTAAAGCAAATCATTGTGTGTGTGTGTGTATATATATATATTCATGTATACGTATATATGTGTATGTTAATATATATCCATATTTACAATATGTCAATAAAGCATGTATATATAATCGATATACAAAAGAATACATCATAATAGCAATCACATTGTTATATTGATATATTAGTTGTATATTCATATATATGTATATATATATGCCTCTATGTACATGTATGCGTATGTATACATGTATCGATACATTCGTATGGGCATGTCCATATTCCACCATACACGTATATGGATACATTTATACATATGGATCTATATATATATATATATATATATATATCCACACACACACACATTCAGTTCTCATACCAAATCATACGCAATTACTATGGTATTGATGAAAAACTACGAGCGATATGTCTATATGTATACATATGCATGTCGTTGGTTCCATCAAATAGTTCCATGCTAAGCAACTCGTGCATGAGTGTGCATAGGTACGTCTACCTATGTACCCTTATGTGTGTGTTCCTTTGTGCATTTAGTCTATCCTCGTCATGCATGTGTGTATGCATACACATACCCCGTATGTTTGACATTTCATTACATAGTAACAAGGAAAAAACTCTCAAACTCAAATAGATAAACATCACCCATTAATGCACTCAAAAGTAAACAAGACATACTAATGTAGACATAATGACTAGGGATGACTTACCAACTTCCCACTTAGTAGCCTGACTCAATTATTCTACTATGGTGTGTGTAAGCTCAAATAGGTTATGATACTAGTTACCCAACCAAGACCTTCTCCTGAGTGATACTTCCCCTTTGCTTGGAGGAACTGAACATACACTTGCAATCACTAACACATGTACACAAAAGTAAGTTGTTCACAAAATATGTAGTATACATATTACATCTCCAAAGTTATAATATCAACACAATATCCATCCAATCACATAAATGCATTCCTTCATATAATATTAAATGAGATGACATTCATTCATTAAGTAGTGATAATCAAAGTGCACACACAATTTATTCATCCATTGAATTCACATTACATTCACATTTTACCCTAAATAGTAATAGTAAATAGTAATAGCACAATTGGGGTGTAACATACTCCCCCCTTGTGAATCATCGTCCCTAGTGATCTTTTATGTAGCAACATAAAACAAAATAAAAATCAACATATTGTTCAAAAAAAATTATAAGCATCTAAAATGTGATGAATATTTTGTTGAATTTTAGCATAATCCTCCCAAGTGGCTAAGTCTTCTACATACTAATCTCACTGGACTTTGCACTACAAAACCTCCCTATTACAAAAGTGAAGCTTATGCATTTTGAGCACCTTGATAGGCTTGAGTGCTACCACTCTAGGATCTTGTACCTGTAAAGTAGTTCAATCAATCACATGATTGTCGTCGAGTACATACCTCTTAAGGTAAGACACATGGAAGACATTATGCATCTTGGCAAGAGTTGGTGGCAATGTTATTCAATAGGCTACCGAATTCACTTCCTCTAGAATCTCAAAAGGTCCAACATAATGCAGGGCTAACTTGGAAGACTTTCCAAATTTAGTGGAGCTTTTGTGAGGTTTCACTCTCAACAACACTTTGTCACCTATGAAAATTTTTTGGGGCACTCTTTTAGTATTAGCATAACTTTTCTAATGATCATTAGCTTCAACCAAACTTTGCTTCACAATCTTAACTTTCTCATCCATTTCAACCAACATCTTTGGCCCAAGAGTCAATCTATCCTCAAGTCTATCCCAACTTATAGGAGTTTGACACTTTCAACCATACAATGCTTTGAAAGGAGCCATCTTTATCACAAAATGATAAGAATTGTTGTAAGAAAATTTGACTAAGGGTAGCTAATCTTCCCACTTGTACTGTTGATCCATGCAAAACATTCTCAGTAGGTCTTCCAAAACCATATTCAGTCTTTCTATTTTTCCTCCTGTTTTTTGATGATATGCTGAGCTAATATTCAATTGAGTCCCTAGTGTAGAAAACAAGGTTTTCCAAAACCTAGAAGTGACTTGTGCATCCTTATCCGAGATAATCTTCTCCAAAATTCCATGCAACCTAAACACTTCTTGCACAAACTTTCTTGCTATGACAGGTGATCCATCAGTTAGATTCCCAAGTATAAAATGTGCAACTTTGGTAAGCTTATCTACTACTACAAGAATTGCATTGTGCTTATTTCTTGACGTAGGCAATCCTTGCACAAATTCCATACTTATGACTTGCCACTTCCTCTCTGGTATGGGTATGTGAAGGATCATGATGGGCCAAACAGTGGCGATATGATGGGTATGTGTAGGGTATGTGGTTGATGACTTTTTTTTACCCAAAATTGATGAAACGAAAAGGGTTTTTAAAGGAGATTTTCAGCTTTCCACCAATATAAATTATGCTTTAATTTGAATTTAATAAATAATTATTATTCATTTTCTATTTGAATTATGACTAAAGTCCTAATTGATAGGTTGATTTAAAACATCTATAGCTTTCAAATGGTATCACATTTTTTGAATCCAAAACATGTGTCACATTTTATGCTTCACATACTATAGGATTAAAAATAGAAAAAATTAATTTCATGAAGTTTTGGCCAAGTTAAGGTGGTCAGACATACGAGTTTTTATATTTTTTAAAAGTCGTAATAAAAAATTCATAATTAATTATTTACTTGGAAAAAAATTACAAAAAATATGCATCACATCAGCACATGAGTCCTCTACTTATATCTAAAATCTTATAAAAAAGTATAATCATTTTATTGTGGTTAGAGTGGTTAGACAAACACCTACTTATTTTTTCCTGAAATTTAAGTACTACTGCATTGAAATTTCAAATTTTCACCAAATAGTTTTTTTTTTAAAATAAACATAGTAGTTTATAAACTACATTCAATTTTCTACAGATTCTATTCTTACATATTTTTGAAATAATATAGATAACTTATTCAAATTTTTACGTCAAGTTTCCTAACTATTATTTTTCTGAATTTTTTGCCACTCAAGGGCCTATTTTTTCCATGATGATCCTGCACATACCCATATATGTCATGTGGATATAACAAGCCTACAAGATGATGATGCTTTTCTTTCACCCTTTGAAGTTTCAGACACCTAGCCACAAAATTAGTAACATCTCCTTTCATCGCTTTCCAAAAATATAATGGTTTCATATCCTCCATCATTTTGGTCTCTCTAGGGTGTCTAGAGCACGGTGCTTCATGTACTTCTTTCCATACCAAATTCCCTAACTCCACTACGTCAGGTACATACATCATACCTTTATATCTAAGTAATCCATTAGGTTCAAAATGAAAACCCTCATACTTAGAATCTTGTGGATTATTAGCAAATGCTTGTTTCACTTGTACTAAGTAGTACTCATCCTCTTTGAACTTTTGCAACACTTGTCCCTTAAAGTTGGTTTGAATGGTTACTATTGAAGCAATATGACATCTTCGACTCAAGGCATCAAAAACCCTATTCTCTTTCCCTTTTATATATAACTGATATTGAATTTAAATTCAGCTATTAACTCCAACCATCTTCTCTGCCTAGCATTCATATTAGGTTGAGTGAAAAGGTACTATAACCCATTATGGTCAATTTTCAATTCAAAGGGTTTCCCTAACAAGTAGTGCCTCCACATTTGTAATGTGTGAACCACATCTGTTAACACTAAATCTTGCAATGCATAATTTTTCTCATAAGGTTTCAACTTTCTATATTCATAAGCAATCACTTGCCCATCTTGCATTAACACACCTCCTAAACCTTCCCTACAAACATCTGTAATAACCATAAGGTTACCCTCAGGATTTGGTACTTTCAAGATTGGTGCAGTACTTGGTCAAATTCTCTTTAAGTAAATCAAAGGCTTCTTGACACTTCTTAGTCCACTCATATTTCTTCCCTTTTCTCTATAAAGAGGTGATTGGAAAAGTAATTTTGGAGAAGTTCACAACAAACTTTCTATAGTACCCTGCTAGACCCATAAAAATTCTTACCTCAGACACATTCTTGGGTACATGCCACTCAAGTACTGCCTTGATCTAAGTAGGATCTATAGAGATTTTTCCTATCAAGATTGCATGCCCTAGATAATGCACTCTACTTTGGAAGAAATTACAATTAGAGAGTTTACCATACAACTTGTGTTCTCTTAGACATTGTAGAACTATCTCTAAATGTCTACAGTGATATTCCTCATCCTTGGAATAAATTAGGATATCGTCTAGAAAAACCAAGACAAATTTATCCAAGCAATTTCTCTAAATACACTATTCATCAAATTCATAAATGCAATGGGTGCATTTGTTAACCCAAAAGGTAAAACTA
>VDFB02190975.1:0-17679 GCA_007258455.2 Sequoia sempervirens | reverse complement strand
GGAATACTAAAATTCCTCTCATGTCACTTTCCAACCATTTGGGAACAAGAACTTTCCTTTTAAAGTAATCTTCTCATCTCCCAAGGTCCTTGTAAAGTACTTTTCCTTCTTCCACCTCATGTACCTTCCTTCCACCTTATTTACACATCACCATTTCTAATCCACTTCACATGCCACATGTCAAGATGTGAGGGCTTGTGAGTTCTCAACTCACCATATCCATTCATCTTGGCCTTGTTGGTTTAATCTCAACTATTGAGTTCTCTAGAGAATTCAAAAACATCTATAAATACCCCCTCTTTTTTCTCATTTAGGGACTTTTGTATGCCATTGCCAAACTCTTGCAATTTTGTTATTTGAATCCACACTTAGCACTTGCATCCATTATCATCCAATCTCAACCATCTTGCATATTCATTCATTTTCCATCAAGGGAGCATACAACATCACGAATCAAGGGCCAACCAAATGATAGCTTAACAAGGTGAAATTTTCCATTTATCTTGTTAAGTTAGACGTTTTGCCTAATCTTGAGGTGTAGGGTGATAATTTTTGTTTCTTGCACTCTTCTGTTTGCTACTTGTTTTCTAATAGATATTTTCATCTGATCACATACAAAACTCCCTTGTAGAGCTCTAAATGAATACTAGTATAAATCACATTTGAAGAAGTAGGAATTAATGATGCAAAATAGAAGAGTTTGACTTAGTAGGTGAAGAATGTGAAGCTACATGGATGAAGTCATTTAATACCTCATTGAGCATACCAATGTCATATTTAGAAAATATTTTATCAAAAGAATTCAGGGTTTTAAAAAGAAATCAACATTGTTAGATTTGCAATAAAAAAGAATAGGTATGTATAATGTCAAGCTCACCAAAATACAATATAGGTAAAATGTTCAACCAAGAAATGTATTGTGTTTTCTAAGTTAATTTTTTGAACCTTACACTAGAATAAAACTAGTTTTGAAAGGAATTTTTTTTTTTACTATTTTATTATAGAAAGAATAAAATAACACCAAATTTCTCTTAAGATATTCTAATTTTCAAAATAATATTTTTTATCTTGAGCTAAAATATAGCTATGATGAAAATGCTCAAATACAAGAAACTAAACTATAGAATTGGAAAGGGTAAAAGTATAAAACTATGTCACACTTTTATAAAGGAAATGACCAACACTAATCCAATTTTTAAACTTGAATCACTAGAAAGTGGCATATATGTTTTAAATTCTGAAATGATGTAAACTAATGAAAAATATATTTTTAGTGTGTTTGTGTTTGTAATTTTTTAGGAAATCTCAAAAAATATTTGAATATAGTTTTTTATAAAATAATCACTATAATTTAGCTATAGATAAAATGATAAAAATAATGTTAAACAGGGAAGTGCTCTTTATATAGTAATTTTCTCCTTAATTTTTTTTGTGTTTTTATAACTTGAAACTTTAGTACATATTTTTTTTTCCTATTTTGATAAATATTATATTTAAATGAATCTTAAAATTTACATGCACTAAAAATACAATTGATTCCATGAGATGTCACCTTTTGTCTTGACTACTTATCCAAAATAGATGTATCATCTTGACATGGAATCTTTTCTTTAGTGTATCATATTATTTTCAAAAAATTTAAATAAATTTTAATTTTTTTCTTGACAAGATAATCAACTTTATACTTTGGTACTTATGACCTATTTTTAGGAATAATAAAAAATAAAATATGAAAAAGTAATTAAACTATTAAAAAAATTATATTATTGAAAACAACACTTATAAATCTACAAAAGGGTATTTTTATATTTTTTAACAATGTTATTTATAAGAGTAGTAGTTGTTGAATTGCCAAGTTTTTTGAATAATATTTTGGTAAATTTTCCCCAAAATGGTGTGAAATATGCATTTAGTAGACACTTTTAGTTGGAAAAATTGTGATCCATATCTACCCTAGGTATAACGAATCTAGCTAGACCACATGTTTGACCAAAATTAATTTTAGGTAAAAATGATTACATTCACCTGTGCTAATAAGTTAGCTAAAAGTATGCTACTATAATTCTATTCTTTTACCCAAAAGCTAGATTCAACAGTGTAAAATGTAAAAAGAGAGGAACCTATGACCAAAATATGGAGCTCAACATCTAGGATGCTAGCATGATACATGGAAATTTGTTGTGTTCTATCATCCACATCATGTATTGTAGTCCCACTGTTGTGCTATGATCTAGAAAAGTTACAAAATTGCGAATAACTACCATATTTTAAACTCATCTATACAACAAAATACAAAAACAAAAAAAATAGAAAATGAGAGATAACTAGATAGTATATAAATGAAATTAAACTAATTACAATGGATGAAATAACACAAAACAAGAAAGAGAGGAAGAGAGTAAAACCACCATATGATTGAAATATCTCAAATACCTATAGCTAGAGAAAATGAAAAATGGTTAGGATTGTTTGGGAGCTTGCCAAGAATGACCAAGCCCTATATTGGTCTTTCAACCTCCATGAAAAGTCAAATAAAAATAGGAAAACATAATGTGTGCACTTATCCTATGTGTGTTTGGGACTAGGAATAGAAAAATAAAATAAAATTTATAAGCATAAACTTCCTATTCTATGGGAAGCTACACCTTAGTGTGCATATTTTAACAAATAGGAAATGAAACATCAATAAATATTACCAAATATAATGGATCAATATAGAGCTACCCTAGTATTAAAGAAAGAAATAAATTTGTAGCACAATATTACCAACTAAGAGAAGAAGCGGAAGTTGAGAGCATTGGATTAGAGTTGAAAAGAATGCAATATAATTAGGCTCCAATAATGGAGTCCTTTCAACTAGTTGTACCCAAAAGATCCAAAGAGAGAAAGTTATTGTTGTTGTTGTTATTGGAGAGATAAATTTACCAAAAAGGAAGGGTTTTCTAAAGGGGATTCTTGAAGGTTGAAGGTTCGGATTTAGATTTAGGAGAATTTTCAACCAAACACACATTATAGTAAGTGATAGCAAATACCTAGGTGGAAAGCTAATATTTATAATTTTGGAAACATATAGGATCTTAGTGCTTCACATGGGCATCCATGCATCACACTTGCGTCTTATAAAAATAAATTAAAACTTAGCATGTGGTCTTAGGAAACGAGAATAATTAGAATGTGATAATAAAATTTGGTAATTTCATGAAAGAAAAAGACTAAAGATAAGGCTAAAAAATATCCCTAAAATATACTAGGGGAATGGACACCAAAGAAAACCAAAAACATAATGCAAAATTACTAGGGGATATAATTTCTAAGATTACAAGCATTTCCAGCGGTTCCAACCATATAATCATAATATAGTTGTGTTACTAGAGGAATGAGTAGATATTGTACATCAATATGAAATAGAGACTTTAATTAATTCTAAGGTTTAGGACTCCACTACACTAGCACTTGAATATTTATCTATTACTCAAATTTAGGATATAATTTGAACACATCATGGGATGAGTAGTATAGTATGATGATATGCACTAAGATTCCACCATCATCACCTAATTCTACTAATTTTAGCATTGTTACAAATGGATATTCTAGTGATTTAATGTAATAAGACCATCATTATCTTCAAGAAGCAATTCATTAGTACCGCTATATGGAAAATCTAGAGAATATATTAAATGTGATTACCATGTTACAAATATAAAGAACCCCAATGAGGATTTGATCTTGTTGTTTGGTGATAGGTCCATAGTAGATATTGGTTCTTGTTCTATACTAGTTCACATAGTGCTTTGAGTTTTCACCATCATTATTTAGTCTTGGATAATTGTTCCAATCTTGTTACATTTTATTATCAACTCAAGGACTAATACATGGTTTCTAGAGATATATTTATCTTATATTTTAGTCTATCATTTTCCTTTTTTTAGTGTGTAGATATCCTACATTCTCAATTGAGTTTTACTTCTTCCTAAGTGTAGGAATATTGTTGAACATACATGGATATTCTTCAACTTTCTATATCATTATTTCATCTCTAGTACAAGAGGCATCACATTTGGTAGGCCTACCTAGCTTCTCTCTTTGGGGGTTCTTATTAGTATCATGGGAACCTAACATAACTTGTTTTGATAGGAACCATTTTAATTACACATTACTCTTTGGTTAGTGCAGGATCATGGAGGTCCAAACTAGGCCCTTAAGTGGTAATGAAAATTTAGAAAATGAGAGAGTTAGGCAATTTGACATAAAATTTTGAATAGGTTATTAACATAATTTCAAAAATATGTAAGAATAGAATTGTAGGAAATTGAATGTAGTTTCTAAGATGCTATTCACTTTTTTAAAAAGAGTAAATTTATTTGGTGAAAAATTGAAATTTTAGTGCAGTAGTACTAAATTTTTAGGAAAAAAATTAAAAACAGGTGTACCCCTGACCAACCTAAGTACAAGAATTTTTATTTTTTAAACTTTCAATATAAGTAGAAGACACATGCCTAAATGTGCCACATTTTTTTGTAATTTTTTTGCAAGCAAATAATTAGTTATGAATTTTTTATTAGAACTTTTTAAAATATTAAAAATTGTTTGTCTGACCACCGTAACTTGGTCAAAAATTTATGAAGTTCATTTTTTTTAATCCTATATAGTATCGGAAGCACAAAATGTATTGCATCTTTTTTATTCAAAAAAATGTGAAATCATTTGAGAATTTGTTTTTTTTTTTAAATTAGCCTATCAATTAGGACTTTAGTCATAATGCATGTAGAAAATAAATAATAATTATGTATTAAATTCAATATGAGACATATCTTATATTGGTGGAAATCTAATTTTTTTTTAATAAACCCTTTTCATTTCATCAAATTCAGTTAAAAAAAGTTGTCAGCCACAAGGGTGAACTCTAGAAAACTAAGGAGAATTTCTAAACACATTTTTATAGTTGACTTTCCAGGTATGACACCTTCAAGCCAAATCCCAAGGAAATCCCGAGGGAGTTCTTGAGGCTGTAGTTTTTGTCAAACAAAACAAATATCCATTTGAAATAGATATTTGTTACAAATGGATACCCATTTAGAATGGATATCCATTACATTTAATGTTTTTAAAATTTTTTATTATTATTAATATATAATAAATAATCCCTAATTCCTAATCACTAATCCTTGCAATGGCATTTCCTACTTGAATTTTTAAAATAAAATGAAGTAGTTTTATGATTAAGAAATGGATTTGATTTAAACTCACCCATGTTAGTATTAGATTCTTATCACCGTCACTTTCACCTTTAAATTATTGTGAGTCTTGCATTTTGGAACTTCACTCCTTACTAGTATCTACCCTCATTATCATAAAACTTTCCATACATCCCTTCATCTTTTGAATGTTCACAATATTCTTGAATCCACTCCGAACACCTGCGACATCCATAAATCTCTCTAAGTTATGCAACTTATGTGGATTCTAATTATATTGCAATATGACAAGAGTCAAGAAAATTATAGGAACATAAATTTTTTAATTCATGCATAGAACATACATTAACAAATGATTAAATTTCTCTAATTTTGTGTTTGAGCTGAATTCCTCTTCAATTCATTTTAACAACTAGCATGGATTTTGTTTAAGGAAATCTTTTCATCCCATTTTGCATTTTCATAAATTTTTTTTAAACAAAAGTGGTGATCCACTATAATATTTTATTATAAATAAATAGATATATACCAAAACTAGTTCTAAAGGGAGTACTGGCAGGAAGGAACCAGTAAGAAAACCTCCAGTTATTGCCCAAAAAGAGTACAATTTTGATTGATTTCGTAGCATATAGAAATTGAGTTGATAGTTCAAAATTTAGCCAAATTGACCCTAATTACGTATCTCAAAGACAAGGCATGCTGGTAATTCAAAATTTGGCCATCTTAACCCTAAATTCATTCCCCAAAGACTAAACTATGAAGATAAACCCATTACAACATACAAAAAATACTCAGTAATTTTGAAAAAAAAACCTACAAAGACCATTTTTACTATTTCATTAACTCCCCCATAATAGAATTTTCATCCTGCAATTCTAAACCCTCTGACAGTTGAAGCCCTCTCTCAAACACCCTTTTGCTATGAGTTGGAGCTCTACTGAATTAAATAGAGGAAGCCAAACTTGGATTCACCATATTTTGATGCACCTGAACTCTGCTAGCAAACTGGATCGAAGCATTTGAAGCATGAAGCGGACCTCGAACTGGAGAATTTACTCGAAATTGCAAGCTGAGATGTAACTCATTGTTTGGAGGAGGTGGAACAAACACACGTAGAAATGCGAGGGAAAAATACTTTTCCTTGATTTCAAGTTCCATTACAGAGAAAATGAAATGATGGTTTTTCCTTAGTGCACACTACAGAATGATGTCATTGTTGAATTGCAAAGAAAATATTAAAGCATCAAAGATTTCAAAAAAAATTCGCCTCTATATGTATGCCCTTGGGAACAGACCACCAATAAACCCTTCCCTAGAGAAGAAGTTGTATTGTTGCACGACTCAAACAAGTGCATTGTCTACGAAGGGAAGATGATTCATTGTGCCCTCGGGCTAGTGACTTCAAGCCCCAGGATGATGCAAATGCAATCCTCAACCCTTCCATTATCTATCTTAAACATTGATTTAAGGGCATCTCGCGTGATATATTCTTCCACTGGTCGCTTCCATGGCCTGACTGGTAGTGACACCCTCATATTCCATGGTTGAAGAGCCATTTATCTGCACCTTTAATGACATAGAACGTATTCCAAACCTCTACAAACAACTTCACTTTCTACAACCCTTCACTTTCCAATTTGTGATGTGAAAATAAATTCCTTCGGAGCCTTTTTAATATTAGATTTCGCCTAGGAAGCATGCAAAAAATGATGAAAATAAATGTGAAGGATTGTTCATTTATTAATCCTCTGTAACTTTAAAATTTGGCTTGTGTTTAAACAAAGACGAGAGGAGAGGTGGCTAGCTTCACACTTCAAAACATGATTAAGTAGTACAATGAGGATATATAATATCTAAATTTGTTGCTAACAAATTTGAATGATGCGACACAAATGGAATAAATGGACATAATCCAACATCATTAAGTGATAAGAATTAGTCTTTTGGAGCTAATGCAAGCCATCCTCAAAGGTTGATGCATGATTGTAGATAAATTTATTAGCCATCATTACCCCGAATGACCCCAGGCATATATTTAAATTCCATATCATTGCTAACGTGACATAAGATGACCATGGTGGTAGTCTCTCCATATGATGTCAACACCAAAGAGATACTTGTAACCAAAATTGTGATGCGAGCTTTCCTCATACATTACCATTAGCTTCTTGTTTGATTAGATCAATCAATAGAGGAAAAGCATTTAGCTCCCTTAAATCATGTAATGCTTTTATCTCTATTTCCTCACAACCTAGGTTTGCAAGAAAATCTGCAATTCCATTACCTTCCCTATAAGTGTGGGTGATTATGAAGGCATTAAATTTGTCAATAAGAGCCCATGATTTTTGTAAAATATAATTCAAATTCCAATTCTGAATATTTCTTAGTCTGCATGCATTTATAACTATAATAGAGTCACCTTCAATATGAATATTTGAGATCCCCAACTGAGATGCCACTTTCAACCCTAATAATAATGCTTGTGCTTCCATAGTGTTATTTGTAAAATGAGTTAAATGCAATGAATAATCTATCAATAGATCCCCTGACGAGTTCCTAATACAAATACCTACTCCTAATTTTTGTGATTCACTTTTAGATGCTCCATCAAAATTTAATTTTGAAAAACCTTCTTGAGGTGAGATCCATTTGACTAGACTCATATCAACTTTGTTGGAACAATTTTTAAGAAGACTGCCATCAAATGGAAGCTTTATATTCTTCTAGTTCGATAGGATGAAACTGTCCCAACTTGTGAATGGTGAATTTGTGGTTTTCTCCTTCTGAACACAAGAGTTTACCCCTTATGATATTGATTTTTCTATTTTGACCAATGTCAGCTCTACTGGTGATTTTATTTTCCTGAAGATTCTCATGTTTCTTTCCCACTAGATATTCCATACCACAATCACTGGAATAATATGCCTGATACATGAGAAAAAGAAGATTGGTAAAGTAGTGGCCAACTCTAAAAAAGATCCCAAATTGAGTTTGGGAGAGACATATTAAGGTCTAACTTGATTTTAATGAAATCCCAACACTGACTAGAAAAATTACACTAAAGAAATAAATAATCAGTTGTTTCAAACTCTTGATCACATAATGGGAACTTAAAAGGATCTGCAATTTTAAACTTGACCAAAAAATCACTTGTTAGGACTCTTTTCTAAATGGAAAGCCATGCAAAACTACCCGCCTTGGGCAAGACTTTGTTGTTTCAACAAAAGGAAAATGCATGTTGAGGCTACAAGGAGTGCTTTGACTAACTTAGAAGTGTATATCGTTCCTTAACAGAATAAGAGACAAACTTTGAAGCTTCCCATATTACTTTATCTGGCTTTGAAGATAAGTACACTATTCTTTCTTTCATGACGTTATAAAACATATCAGACTATTGTGAGGAAATGAGGCTAGATGGGGGTTTTTTCCACAGTACTTTCCCAGTACAAGGATTGGAAGAGTGAACATAATCTAAAAAAATTGAACCCCAAGCTTCAGATAAAGATGTGCTTCCCACATGAAGCTCCTGATTTTTTTCTAGAGGAGGCTTTCCATTCCACGAGTCTACCCAAAAATTAACACTCTGCCCATCATTTACCTCCCATGATGTATATTTTAATATGAGACTTCTGCTATTTACAATGAAATTCCAAATAGAAGATCCTTTTGGGGGGTCTGCCACAGTTAGAATTCTTGTCCGGGATTATCATTATCTAATTATTTGACTTGCATTATCCTAGACCATTTGGCCTCTAAGTTGGAATACATTTTCCATGCAAGTTTGGCCCCAAATGCTTTATTTCTTTAATGATATTTGCACCCAAGCTACCCTTGATTCTTACCTTTTGACAAGCCTTCAAGCAAAATTAAAGGTATTTTTTTCTTGTCATCAATGTTACATTTCCAAAGGAAAGAGATGATTATCTTTTCAATTTCAAAAATTATTGATGTAGGAGCTTTAAGGACAACTAGAAAATAATTTGGAATTAAGGCTAATACTGATTTAATTAGAAGAATCCTACCTAACAAAGAAAGCCATCTAGCTTTCCAAATCAAAATTCTTAATTTAAGCCTATTTATTACCTTATCCTAGAAAAATGCTTTATTGGAGCCTTTAAAAAATGATATCCCAAGGTAGGCGCATGGTAATTTCCCTTCTTGAAATCCCAAAACCTTCACAATTTCCTTCTTCAGATCTTCAGAAGTATTTAAAATGTAAATCTTGGACTTTGCTAAATTGATTTTTTGACCAAATGCTGATGAATATTTATCAAGTACCTCTTTAACCTGCTTAGCTTCAGGAAATGTTAATTTATTGAAAAGAAGAGTATCATTAGCAAAAAGGGAGTGTGTAATTGAGATATTTGAATTTTCTATCTCCACCCCATTCCATAAGCCTTCACTATGTTTCAAGAGGATGAAACAACTTAAAGCTTCTACCATAACAATAAAAAGAAATGGAGAAAGTGGATCACCTTGTCTGACCCCTTGAGAAGCACTAAAAAAACCTGTTGGATTACAATTTATGATCACTGAGAAATTAGTTCCATATAGACAAGACATTATCCACCTACACCAATGAGAGAAAAATCCAAATTTTTTCAAAACCTTATTGAGAGACTTCCAATCAACCTTATCATAGGCTTTCATTATGTCTAGCTTAACTATGAAAGAGGGAAACTTTGAAGTTGAGACTATGTGCAAAACTTCATGCACAACAATTGCTCCTTCATATGTTTCCCTTCCTAGGACAAAGCCACCTTGCTCTTGGGATATAATCCTTGGAATAAGTGGTTGGAATCTCATGTACATGAATTTTGTGAATATTTTGTAAATTGTATTGCATAGGGAGATGGGCCTAAATTCAACAAATGTTTTAGGCTCTTTGACTTTTGGAAAAATTGTGATGTTGGTTACATTAAACTACTTGTACATGAAACATGTTCTTCTAGAATCCTCAAGCACCCAGAGAAGCTCAAAACATAAAACTTCCCAACATTTTTGAAAAAATAAGGTTGTGAACCCATTCGGGCGAGGAGCCTTATCAGGAGGAAGTGAAAATACTACCGATTTCTGCTCTTCCATAGTGAAAGGATTCATAAGCATATAATTATCTTCATTTCTGATAAGGCATGGGATTGTGCTTAACAACTCTTGTTGGTCATTTTTTTTGTTGGCATCTATGGTTGGCGGAGTAGAGAGAAGTTTTGAAAAGAACTTCACACCTTCATTGTTAATGTCTGCTTCAATCAATATTATTAAATTTATTGCAATGAATAGAAACCCACACATAATTAAATTTATTATATATATTATTCAATTTCTTGATAGATATATTCATTAATATTATTACAAATTAATAAAAAAAATATAAATTTTATTACATAACAAATCTAGACACAAGTGGCTATCTAGAGAGGAATTAAGAGGCTAAAAGATTTGGGTTTTGATCATGTCAAGATTGAGGGTGATTTGAAATTGATTGTGGATTATCTAAATGGATTGTATGAGCCCCCTTGGAATATTAGTAGCTTCATTCTAGACTCTAAATAGGTGCTTCTTTTATGGCAAGTGTTTTAGTTTCCTATATCTACAGAGAAGGAAATAACCCTACTAATGCAAGCTCCAACATTGGGCTCTCATTTCCCCATTGGAAATTCTAGAAATTTGAGAATATTATGATTGATATCAAGGAATGGATGGCTAAGGAATGGATGGGTGGGGACCCTTTTAACCTCCAATGATGCTACTATCCACCTTGCTTTATGCAGGTCTCGCTGCTACTATGGTTGGGTTGTTGGTCTCCCAATCCATTTTAATTTCAAATTTGATTTGTAATGTCTATTTTATGATGTGTTGTAAAAGATAGAGGCACCTAATTTCAAATTTGAATTTGAATCACAATGTTCTCAAAATGACATGTCATAAAAGGTTAGATTCTGTTTAGAAAGCTAAAGGTACATTTGGTGGAGGTATGGTGGCGAGCCATGTGGTTTGTGTGTCAGAGGCATGCTTGTATACTTGGCATGCTTATCTGGATCCAACGAAGGGGGTGAGGTGTAGTTATTGTGGTAGGAAGGATGAATTTGAAGTGGGGTGGATGATGTCAGCCTTGGCCAATTTCATTACCTCATATGCCTTTGTAACTTGGCGTTGTCATTTCCATGTGGTTTGGGTGTTAGAGGGATGCTTGTATACTTGGCATGCTTATTCGGGTCCAGCTCCGGGGGTGAAGGGTAATAACTATGGAAGGAAGGATGACATTAACATGGGATGGATGATGTCAGCCTTGAAAAAGTTCATTAGCACAAGAGCTTACACCTTTGTGACTTGGCATTGTCATTTCCAGGATTTGACGTTGATGGGGGATCTAATAGGAATGTATCTTATGCTTTGGGATATTTATAGTTATTATGTTTTTTATTTAAGTTCTTTACAGACTTATACTCTAATTTATTTCTACCTTGAGATGGTTTATTTTTTAAATAATTCCCTTTTTGAAGGAAGGTTGAATGACGTGACAAATGATCATCTCTCCCTTGGAGCCAATGATTCAAGGCATAATTCCATCATGACAAATCATCACAACATCTCCTCTTCATTATTCCCTCATGTGTTTCCTAAGCCACAATCTTTTAAATATCCTTTCAATTGGAGTTTGGGCTTCTATTGGTTTTTGCTTTCCATCATTATTGATTGTTGTGTCTACTCTCACATGGATTGTGGGTTCATGAATTGGTCTACTAAAATTTGGTGATAGAGAAGCTAGTGAGAATAAAAAATGGCTATGACAAAGAGCACCTCCTGGTTCCTTTTGGATATTTTAGTGTTCATATCATGAAGTATTTCACTCTAGAAGGGCACTACACCACTTTCCACAGGTACCAATTTCCCTTTTTATGTCATATTCATAGGAATGAGAGAATTACCACACCTTTCTTTTTGTTTTCATCTTTAAAATAATGTAAAGCTAAGGGAACCGTGCCCCCTTCCAATTGTTTGTATCTATGTATATTTTCTAAGGTTAGATTATCAAATATCAAAGCACAAAACCCAAAGAAAAATATCAAGCACAATGGAAACTAAACACAAATAAAATGATTATACCTATCATCGAAGCTTCCATGATTTACCTTCATAACACCTTCTAACTTGTTGATTGTTGTGTTGCCCTCAGATTCAATATGCGAGCAATCTTCAACTATGACAATGTCCTACACAAGCTTTGAAGGATTTGAAGTAACTAAATGAAATCTAAGTGTTTATGCCTATGAAAAAATAACTAAAATGCCAAATAAACTCTAAGCATCAATACGTCAGAATAACGAAGTTCATGTGTAAGTCTGGGAATGTGAGCAAAATTGGCATTGTATGAAAAATGCAATTTTGAATGGACATACTAGATTGAATTTGACATAAGCCCAAAATCGAGGACCCAGATTTAATGTGACAAACTCTAACTGTATATAGGGAAAAAATTATTAAAATGAGTGGTTGAGATGTCATCCGAGAAGATCAATTCTATGGTGGAGAATAAATGAGATAATTAGTCAAAATAAAGATTTTCAAAATCAAGAAGATAAAGACTGTCTGATTTGTGAGATTCGAAAAATCAAAAAGATAAGAGTTGAATTGAAAAGCGGATTTGAAAAATCAAGAATCTACTCAATTGCTTTATTTTTGGAAGATTATTACCATTTTGAATTAAATTAATTCAAAATATGGATTTTGTGTGGTAATAAATAATCAATTTCTATCATTTTAACAAAATGAGTCATATGATGACAGACATCATTTTAAATAATTTACTTTATTTTAAAATGTTAGAATTGACACCAAATAATTAAAGATACCATTTAATTTAGAGATATGATTAATAACAAATAAATTAATAAATTCATTTCACCATGAGAATTAGTGACATATTAAATAAATAAATGAAATTCATTTTACTTTAATAACCGTAGCTAGTCAACAAAATGAATAGCTGCAATTAAACAAATTTATCAATTAGAAAGACTTAGACAATTAATGACATATTTTAATAAACAAACAAAATTTCATTTATTTAATAATCATGAAGAATAAAGACATGTAATTCACTAAATAATTATGAATTATTTAATTAATAGTCAAATGGGACTCAAGGGACATAATTAAGATGTCATAATTATGCTAGGATGAAAGTGGTCGTTGTATCTTGCGGTGCTAGGTCATTTTTGTATGTGTCTGGCCAGCTTGATCTATTGTCTTTATAATTATGTTGGTACTAGTACCCCCTATCGAGACCTCCTAGTGGTATCCCTACTAGTTTTGTTTCCCCTGTTTCTCTTGTGAAACCCCTCCTTGGACATCCCTTCTTTGGCTATTTCTTCTGGTTAAGGTACCTCCTATGTGAGACCTTCCACCAAAAATCCCCTTGTCGATCCTTCCAGTTTTAAACAATCTTCAATTAAGGGCCTTC
Organism: Sequoia sempervirens; assembly: GCA_007258455.2. Classification (NCBI taxonomy): domain Eukaryota; kingdom Viridiplantae; phylum Streptophyta; class Pinopsida; order Cupressales; family Cupressaceae; genus Sequoia; species Sequoia sempervirens. The sequence continues at coordinate 4,017 of VDFB02190975.1, read as the reverse complement.
TTACCAAAGAAAACCCTACTACTCCAAACTAGAAAGGAAAAGAGGCTTGTATTAACACCCTAGGTACCTCTAGAACTAAAGGGAAAGCTTGTGATAGTCTTGATCCAAAAACTGCCAAAAAAGTCACCATTGAAATTAGAGACAAGGAGGAGCAAGGAAATTTGGGGAAGTCTAGCAGTGAGAGGGGTGAGAGATAGACGACCAGGATTACTAGCCTATCTGCCAAAGGGAAGAAACTTTGTTTTGAAGATCCTGGGGATTCTCCTGAAGAGGAAACTTTTCCTCTTATTAATTTGAGTAAAAAGGAGCTATTGGATGTGTTGGGAGATCTATTAGATGATTCTGCAAGTAGTGAACAAGATGAAGAAATGGTTGGTGATGATCAACCAATGGTCAAAGATTTAGAGGATGAGGAAGAGGAAGGGATTCAAAATATTAAGTGTGAAGTTGAGGATGTGATTAGGGAAGTCATGGAGGGGATGGATGTTTAGCCTATGATGGAAAATAGTTGAGTGATGCAAGATAATGTTAGACCATTGGAGCCTTATTCTTCTCAAATTTGTGAGATCCAATAGAAAGCGGACAAGATGAACATCACTTTTAACAAGTTAATGGTAATTACTTTGGGCATAATGTGTAAGGCCATATTCAAGGTGGTCAGTGGGGTGACTAAGGCTAGGAAAGGCCATTGTAAGCAAAAATCCTCTCATGATGTGGAGGAGCAACTAAATGGAGGTGTCACTAGTTTGATGGATCAATATAGTGGGGCTATGGAACAACTCAAAAATGAATGGAACCTTATTTTCTTTCTAAAGGAGCAATTAGGTCTAGTGGTTTTTGTTTTTTTGTTTTTTGCTCGATACTCTTAATGGGCCTACCCTTCATAAAGTTAGTGTTGTTTTTTTCTTTAGGGTTGTTCTTTGTTGGTATGTAGTTTCTATTGTTATGTGTTGTTAGGTTTCAAACTTTCGGTAGGGTGTTGGTTGGTTCTCTAGCCCCTGATGTTTTGTTTCGTCTATTTTGGCGGACTCTAGGCCTTGTTTTGCTATTTGGTTGGGTTTAGGGGCCATTTCCCCTACTTTTGTTATAAAAAAAATAGAAAAAATATAAATAATCTATACCTAAGGATATTTGTACTCTTATTTGGGACAAGCAATTGTTATTCCAAACAATGATTGTTTTAGTCAATAAACTTTTTGATTGTTGTCTCTTGATAGCTTTTTTTCTATGTTTTTGACAATCATATTGCTATTTGTTTATTGTTCTCTGATGTGATATTTTTAACCTTCTTCAATAGAAAAAAATTACTTAACTTTATGAAGAATATTTAAGAGATGACTTTATATCTCTTCTTATGTATTATCTCTGTAATAACAATTAGTGTGAATAATTTTATCTATTCACTATTGCTTCAGTGTAGTTATGTTGAAGAGGTTAGAAAATATCTTCTCTAACTAAATGTGAAACCTTTAAGCCTCTTGAGGTTACCAAGTTTTTTGGTAAACCTCATGCACATACCTTTTGAGGTTGGAATATTTCAAAACTCACCTCAAATGTCACTTAACACTTTGCGCACAAGGTTGATGACTTGGTCATAGAGGTTGTTAGTTTTCACACTCCAAGTGATCCTAAGGTTGACACTTATAGGACACTTATCTATTCATTTGTGCCACATAATGGGGTATTTATCAATTCACCTCATATTATTTGATGATTACATCTACATATATAGAGTGGTACAAAGGAAGTGGTTGCACAGATGCAATTGCATAACCAAATACCAATAGTTATAATGCAATACACCAACATTCCCCCTCATTAAATTATTCCTACAAATGTAACCCTTAAAAGCTCTTATTCACTTTTCCAAGGGAGCCCCCTAAAGACTTACATAACAAAACTTGTCGATTACAAAAAGTATATACATCTTTGTGAAGATCTTCCTTGAAGAAACAAATCTTGAATTAGGTGGAGCTCCATCAAGCTGTCTCTTAACCCTCATAAAGGTGTATCCCCTAGCCAAATTCTCAAGTTCTTACTCCCATGAACTCCCGAATCATGCATTCAATGAATTATTCAACAACAATCCATATTGAGCTCTCCAAACACATGAATCCATCAAGTTTTCTGATGACCCTCAGAAGGGTATATAACTGGGGTGATCCCATAATAGTGGTTCACAATTCCTTGGCCAACCGACACTAAAATTATTATTTTTAACTAAATCTTCACATTTCTAAGACCTATAAATAAGCAAACTGTGGAGGGAATTTGAAGATGGTGCAAACTAGAGTCTCATCAATTTTTTTTTCTCAGATTCTAAAAATATTTTTTTCTAAAATTTTTGGAATCAAATTGCACTTCTTTTCCATCTCCCACCTAAAATTGGATTTTTTCTAAAACAACATTTTTAAAAAGTGATCACTTCACCGTGATAACATATAGCTTTTTTCCATGAAGGATAAAAATTATAATTCTTTCAAATTCTTAGATTTGTAACTCTAATATTCAGCTCCACTTTTGTTAGATAGTTTTTATTTGAATATTTTTTCCAATCAAGTTTCAAAAGTCAAACAAATTATAATTCAAACATAGCGCGGACCTCAGAGTAATGTTTAACTTTTTGTATATGTCAAAATTATTTATTTTTGTTGGATCAAGGACTTCAATATCTGTGCACCTTATTATTTTTCTTTAAATTTTTTTTGATAATCTTTCATTTCTCCCACATGTAAGAAAAGAAATTCATTTTCACGAAAACCTATGTTTATCAAACTTAAAACACATACATAACAAAACCAAAACATATTAAAATTATATTAATTGATAGCTTTGTTCGAGGGTACACCCCGCTAATCATCGGAAATAAATTTTAAATGAATCTTATCTGATCCCAAAAGCAACCCAAAAGATTTTTTATCGTGCCTTGATAGGCAAAATGAATTTACTCGAGGCAAAGTGGTTTAAAACTAGCGAGGTTCTGAGTCTATGGGGTTTGGATCTTAAGGTGATTTGATCAAACCCCTTCAATTGAATCCTTTAAAATGGAACTTTTAAGGCTTTAAATCATTATATTTTCTCTAAAATATGATTTCAGCCTAAAACTGCTCCTCTCAAGAATTGTAAAACCACTATTGCTTACCAGCACCTTTGGATCATAGCCTTGAGTGCTCATTGGAAAACCATCCATATTGAGCTCTACACCAAACCCCTTACCTATCTCCAAAAGCCAAACTTCACAATTTATATATATATATATATATATATATATCTTCAAATATGTTAGCAATAACAAGAAAAAGAAAGAAACTAAAGACAAAAATGCTTCTCATGCAAAGCATCATCCCAATGTCAGAAGCTAACTTGAGATGACGAAAATTATTCCATCCTCCACTATAACCAACCTCCAATCCGGTCTTGATACAATTTATCCAATTAATGACTTGGATGAGTCTTTGGAGGTCTCATCAAGTGTAGCAAAGATTGCCTCAAAATTCCAACCATAATTGTTAAAAGAAGTATTGATAAAATCATCTACAATATACCCAACAATTGTTTAATGTTTTGACATGCACTTTCCCAAGCACTAGAAGTAGAAAAATAGATTACTTGATTAAGCTCTTTAATGATTAACAGATTGATGCCTTAGTATTTTGGTAAAGATATCAAATAATTCATTCTCTTATTCTTCTCCTTGTCCATAACCACTCCAACACATCCTCCGTTATGACTTCTAGTAACCATAATGATACATCTATTATAAGTATAAAAAATAGCCTTAAAAAATATAATGTTGGCATTTTATACTGGAAATATTAGACCAAAAAATATTAGACCATTGCAAAAGCATAGTTCATTCCATATGTGATAAGAATTCCATTATTGGTTGTAAGATGAAACACACGACTCATGAGAATAGAGCACAACAAACATCCTTTATGCAGCAAGGGATTGTATTTTATTCAACATGAAACAACAAGAATAGGGGGCTCTTTTGTAATAGCAAGAGATATTAAC
>VDFB02190974.1:0-27783 GCA_007258455.2 Sequoia sempervirens | reverse complement strand
ATAGAATCTGTAGGAAATTGAATGCATTTTCTAAACTACTAGGTATATTTAAAAAATAAATAAATGTATTTGGTGAAAATTTGAAATTTCAATGAAGTGGTACTTAAATTTCAGGGAAAAATAAGAAGTAGGTACATGGGTCCGACCACCCCAACCACAATAAATGATAATATTTTCTTATAATATTTTAGATATAAGTAGAGAGGACTCCATACCGATGTGATGCATATTTTCTCGTAATTTTTTCCAAGTAAATAATTAATTATAATTTTTATTACAAATTTTAAAATATAAAAACCTCATATGTCCGCCACCTTAATCCTGGTCAAAACTTCATGAAATTCATTTTTTATTTTTTTAATCTTATAGTATGTGAAGCATAGAATGCGACGGATGTTTTGGATTCAAAAAATGTGATACCGTTTGAAAGCTATAGATATTTTTCAATCAGCCTCTCAATCAGGACTTTAGTCATAATTTGAATAGAAAATGAATAATAATTACTTATTAAATTATAAGTAAAACATAATTTATATTGATGGAAAGATGAGAATATCCTTTAAAAACCCTTTTCATTTCATCAATTTTGGGTAAAAAAGTAGTCGTCAGCCACATACCCATCATATTGCCACTTTTTGGCCCATCATGATCCTGCACATACCCTAATTGCAAGCAGCTAGTTGTTCTAGTTTTGTAAGGAACGAAGCTATCGATTGAAGATTGTCCAAAATTTGCTACTGAGATGGAGGACATGACCAGAGTGCCTTATTCAAGAGCAGTTGGTAGTTTAATGTATACAATGGTCTGTACTAGGCTGGGCATTGCCCAAGCAGTGGGAGTTCTTAGTCAGTTTATGGATAATCCAGGAAGGTCGCATTGGGATGTTGTAAAAAGAGTATTTAGATACTTGAAGGGTACGTCAGAGTATGCCTTGTGTTATCAAGGTCACTCTACTAGATCTTAGAATTCAGTGAGCATTCGTGGATATGTGGATTCTGATTGGACAGGGGAAATTGATAGTAGAAATTCCACCAGTGGATATATTTTTATGATGAATGGTGGTGCAATTAGTTGGATGAGCAAGCGGCAAGCTGTAGTCACTTTATCCACTACATAGATTGAGTACATGGAAGCAACTCATGCATGTAAGGAAGCCATTTGGCTTAGGAAATTGTGTTCTAATATTGTTTTTGATGCAAGGAAGATTATTATTTGTTGTTATAGTTAGAGTGCCATTTGTTTGGGAAAAAATCCAACTTTCCATGCCTAGATGAAACATATTGATGTGTAGTACCACTTTATATGTGATATGGTGGAGGATGGAAAGGTTTGTTTGGAAAAGGTTGATACTTTGAAGAATGTTTCTAATGCATTAACAAAGCTAATGAGCACAAATAAGTTCAAATGGTGTGCAAATTTTATGGGCCTTAGGGTCTAGAAAATTCAATGACTTCACATATTGAAAAGGGTTCAGTGAGTTCTTCGTCAAGTGGGCCCGATTGTTGAGAAAATGTGTCTCAAACTCACTGGTATAACCCTGGTTCTGTCACAAATCAGCTCAGAATTGCATAAGTGTACTTTCATGCTTGTATTACTATATTGCTAGGTGATTGTGAGAGAGGTGTGGTAGTGCGGTGTATAACGCCATCCTGCAGAATCCTCCTAGCTGTCTAGCAATAGTGTAGTGTATACCACCATCCCGTGGAAGCCTCCTAGCTATCTAGTGGTAGTGCAGTGTATACCGCCACCCCGCGGTGACACTTGGCTAAGCATGATAGTTGTGTGGTAGACATACTAATGTACTATGACTTTGAAGTGGACCATGGACGAACGAGCGCAGACTCGGTTGAATTTTGAGGTGTACACTAAGCAATGGAGGAAATTGTTGACTTGGAGATGGTTGTTCAATGACTAGTAAGTTTGACAATTAGTCAATAGAGGAAACTGAACTAAACCATTTGTACATAGAATGTTTTGATCATGGTTGTTGCTATACATTGCAGCATATTGTAACTATTATGGGATGTTCAGATGATCAATGAGTTTTCTTCATTGTATGTCGTATATGCATTGTAATAGTGAGACACAATGAAATGTGATAAAAAAAAAATTTGTACAAGGTTGATCAGGGAAATGTTGCTACTATGAGATTGATTATCTAAAAGGAGATTTTGTAACTTGTATGTAATTCAATTACTATAATACAAGATATTTTTCTTCGGTGTGGTTTGTTTTTCTCCCTTAAGGGTTTTCCCACATAAATCTAGTGTTCAATTGTGTATGTGTTTATTTCACTATTCTATTATTCTTGTCATGTACATCTTAATGAACTATAATTGAAAAATTTAAATACATATCTACATTCTTCTCAGAGGTTTGACATTAGGAGTGTTTTTTCCACACCTTAAGCTTTCCTTACAACATAGTTTAGTAGGAAAATAAGCATTAGGAAATTAAGTATTAACACCTAATATGAAATAAAATCTAATTTAAAGCTAGGACTCTAAGGTTGAGACACCTTAACCCCAACATTCTCCCACTTGTCGAAAACCTATCAAGAGTCATCTGAAATAAACTACTCAAGGCCCCAAGGCCCATAGAAATGGAACACCACCTAAACTTCTTTATTCTCACTAGTCTCATCAATGCATCTACAACATTCACCAAAGTGTCAACCTTCTATAAATTCATCTTTCTATCTTCTATCATATCATCAAAAAAATGAAACTAAACATCAATGTGCTTTGTTCTGGCATGGAAAGTAGGATTCTTTGCTAATAAAATGGTACTCTGACTATTGCAACAAATAGTAATCTATATTGCATCTAAACCAATATTAGAACACAATCTCTTAAGAAAAATGTATTTCTTACAAGCATGAGTATCTTCCATGTACTTTTGTTCTATCATATACAAATTGACTATAGTCTATTGCTTACTTATCCAATTGATGGCACCACCAACATCATAAACACATAGCCACTAGTGGATATTTTGTTTTCAATGTCACTTGCCCAATATGAATTTGTATATCCATGAATACTCATTGAATGTCGAGGTATAGTAGGATAACCATGAAAACATATGGAATACTTGAAAGTACCCCACAAGTGCCTAAACACTCTCTTCATTGCATCCCAATGTACCCATCTAGGATTAGCCATAAACTAACTAAGGACTCTCTTTAATTAGGAAATATCTAGCCTTGTACATACCATAGCATACATTAAACCAACAACAACACTCACATATGGTACTCTGGTCATGTCCTCCATCTCAATAAGATATTTTTGGACAATCTTACATAGAAAGCTTTATCCCTTGCATTACAAGAACAACTAATTGTCTACAATTTTTCATGTTGTATCTCTCCAACATTGAGATCACATACTTACTCTAGCCTATCCAAAGCTTTCTTTTATCTCTATCACTTTTGATCTCCATTCCTAAAATATGCCTAGTTGTACCTAGATATTTCATCTCAAACTATGCTAACAACTAAGACTTCAAATCTAAAATCATGCTTTTACCATTCTCATAACAACATATCATCTAAATATAAAACAATAATGAGACTGTGACCATTATCATGTTTGTAATACATACAATGGCTAAATTTAGATCTCAAAAATCCCAATGACAACACATATGTGTCAGACTTCTAGTACCACATTCTTGGAGATTGTTTCAAACCACACAAAGAGTTTTTAGTTTGTAAACTAGATTTTATTTACCTTTAACCATGAAATTCTCTAGATGTGACATATAAATCTCTTCCTCCAAGTCATCATAAAATAATTTTGTATTTACATCCATCTGTTCCACTTCTAAATCATAGGTTGTTGTAAGTAATAATAGAAACCAAATAGATGTCAACTCGCAACAGGAGAGAATATCTCACCATAGTTAATTCCCTACACCTAAGAATATCCCTTAGTGACCAACTGTGCCTTATGCTTCTCAACACTACCATTAGGACCACACTTCTTCTTAAACACCCAATTACAACCAATACGTTTACATCCAAAAAGCAAGGGCACCAAATCCCAATTCTTATTTTTCTTCAATGCATCCATCTCTTCATCCATGTCTTTCATCTAGAGGAATCAACATCACTCATACCCATAGCCTCTCTAACATTCCTAGGCTCATTAGTGTTAGTAATCAAAGAGAAAATTCAACTAGAATCCAACAAGGAATAACCAAACCTTTCCAGTTGTCACATAACATTCATATACCTCCTCATTTTTTGACGTTGAGGTTCTTCTTTAGAACTTTCTGAGTTTCTTGATCTTTCCTCATCATTAGGTCTAGTAAAATTATGTAGTTCACCTTTCATTAGAGTATGTGGAATCTAAAGTACCTCATTTTGTTTCTCCTCTTTGTCTGGCTACAACTCAATAATGGGATGTTTCATCTATCTAAAAATTACACTTTTGTTGCAAAGAATCTTCTAGGCCACTAGATCCCAAAGCTTCTACCCCTTCACACTGACACCATAGCTAATAAATATGCATTTAACTACCTTATTTTTTAATTTATACCTCTTCTCAATCAAAACATGAGCATATTCTTTACAACCAAAAATTTTGAGATGTTAAATTGAAGGTTTTACTAAACCACGCCTCCATGGGTTTCTTATCAACAAGAGCCAATGTAGGAGATCTATTGATCAAATAACATGCAGTGGCTAAAGTTTCAACCCAATCTAGTACCACTCATGATACTCTTAGACCTCTCCATCAATGTCCTATTCCTCATCTTTGCAACTCTATTTTGTTGAGGGGGTGTATGGATTTGTCTTATGTCTCTCAATCTCGTGCTCTTTATAGAACTATTTGAATTCTTCCAAACAAAACTCACTATCATTGTCATTCCTCAAACACTTAATATTTCTACTAGTTTGATTTTCAAACAAGGCTTTAAACTCCTCAAACCACCTAAGGACTTCATATTTACTCTTGAGGAAATAAAGAAAGTCCTACTATAATCATTTATGAAAGAAACAAAATATATAATTTTTTATATTAAAGGAAAATTTACAAGACCAAACACATCCACTTGAACATAGTCCAAAACCCTAGAATACTTATGATAACTAGATTATTTAAAAGAAACATGATGTTATTTTCCATACACACAACGTTCGTAAAAGTTGAACTTGAGATTACAATCATCAAGGCCTTCAACAAGGCTCTTATTTTTCAGGCTCTAAGATCCTTCTCACCGATGTGACTAAGTCATTGGTGCCATAATATTTTCTTTTCTCCAAGAAGCTTCATTTCCAAGGAATGAGTACCCTTAGGTACCCAAAATATATGACCATAAAATGTAGCTGCTATATACTTCTTCTATGCACAATTTGATGGTAAGGATGAAGATTACAAATGTATCCTCTTTGGTGTATCAAAGGAAATATTGCATTGAACCATGTATGCATCCATATTTTACAAGGTTCCAACTCAAAAACCATTAGCTAACACCATATATCCTCTCGTCATCTTTCATCCTCCACTTGAGAAAATAACTTGCACCCTCGAATCATTAAATTTACTCATAGAGAGTAGGTTTTGTGCCAAGCTTGGGATATATGCAAGGCACCATCAATCCCCTTCACTCTTCCATCGAGGAATCTAATTTTGACTCTTCCACAACCAACAATCTTCAAGTGAGATTCATCATCCATATACACCTTCCCACTATCATAGTCTTCATACTTCGAGACCCAACCTCTCTACAAGATCATGTGGAAAGAAGCACCTGGGTAAGTGCAGGATCATGATGGGCCAAAAAGTGGCAATATAATGGGTATGTTGAAAAACAAGGTGAAGAAAGCTTGCAATATGAACTTAAATGTGTGAATGCAAATCTGAAATATGTATATTAACCTTAGCCTTAGTGTGAAGAAAGAATGAGAGAGAGATAAAAAAATCATAACACATGCAACAACAAATTTACATGGAGAAACCCCGAAGGGAAAAAACTTCACCACCAAAAGAGAGGCAAGTATATAACTAATATTCTCCAATATTACATGCAGCAATAGACTTCTCTTATCAATTCCTATAAAATCCGGCAGCACCCTGTTACCCTACAAAACTGAATTCTAATAACACTAGCTCAAGGCCCTAATTTATAGAGATTTGTGAGGATGAAAACCACCATGGTTTCACCAAACAATAGGCAGAAATACCACCTATAAAAACCCACTCCTCCCTCCTTGAAATGGTCAAAAAATACCAAAAATAGCCTCTTACAGATGCTCTTACAACTGTCATAAGGAATCTTTTATTCATGGGCACCTGGGGTCTAAAAATAGCATATTCTGTCATAGGGAATCTATCATACTATCATAGCATCTTATGAAAACTTGCATGCATGTCATAGATGCTCTTACAACATCCTATTTTGACCCAAAAACCTTATTTTAGAAGATTCCAAGGTGGGACACCTAGCTAATTCTTCCTTTTCCATAAGGATAAACGGTAACGGTAACACTGCATTTACATAGTCTCTTTCACCACTGTTGGTCAAACAGTTTCACCTCTTATGGGTAAATGTACAAAACACTTTAGGAGAATAATAAAATAAAGGATTTACAAGGTTGATGACACCTAAATCCTAACATTCTCCCACTTGACACCATACATTGTAAATTACACCCATAGAGATACAATTACATAGAATTAAGTACAGTGATCAAGGCCCATGGCCTTTCTGCACCAAGAGAACTTTTCTGTGGTAACTGGCTTCGTAAGAGAATCTGTAACATTATCCAAAGTGTCAAATTTTTCAATCAATACTTGTCCATTCTCAACCATTTCTCGCACAAAGTGATATTGAACATCAACATGCTTAGTACACGTATGATACATAGGATTTTTAGCCAAGCATATGGCACTCTGACTATCACATCTGATCCTCGCTATCCTACAATCAAAACCAATACCATTACCAAGTCTTTGTAACCAAACTGCCTCCTTAGAGGCATGTGTAGCAGCCATATACTCTGCTTCAGTGGTAGAAAAAGCAACTCTAGGTTGTCTTTTACTCATCCAACTCACTGCTCCTCCAAACAAAGTAAACACATAGCCACTAGTGGACCTTTGACTATCCAAGTCACCTGCCCAATCAACATCAACAAAACCTTGTATGTCCAATGACTTATCAACATTGTCAGTACCATGATAAACCAAATAGTAATCAGAAGTGCCTTGCAAATATCTAAATACCCTTTTAACAAAAGTCCAATGTTCTTTACCAGGGTTAGACCTAAACCTGCTTAAAACTCCCACTGCTTGGGCTATATCTGGTCTAGTACAAACCATTGCATACATTAAACTACCGACAACACTAGCATAAGGAACTTTAGACATTTCATCAATATCATCATCCGATTTAGGACACATGTCTAAACTCAACTTAGTACCAATAGGAAATGGAATATTTACTAGTTTATAGTCCTGCATATTAAACCTTTGCAAAATAGTGTTAACATACTTACTCTGACTTAACCAAAGCTTTATGTGAACCCGATCCCTAATGATTTCCATCCCAAGAATATATTTAGTAGCCCCTAAATCTTTCATATCAAATGTGCCAGAAAGCTGAGTTTTAAGTTCCCTAATCATTGCCTTGTTACCAATGAACAACATATCATCCACATATAAGACAATAATCAGTATCTGATCATCAATAACTTTAAAATAAACACAATGATCCTCATTACTTCTAACAAAACCCATATTTAATGCAAATGCATCAAAATTCTGGTACCACATCCTAGGTGACTATTTCAAACCATATAGAGACCTTTTTAACCTACAAACCAAGTGTTCTTTTCCTTTCACAAAAAAACCGTCAGGCTGTTGCATATAAATTTCTTCCTCTAGATCCCCATGCAAGAAAACAGTTTTAACATCCATTTGTTCTATTTCTAAATCATAAGCATCAGCAATGGATAAAATGAATCTAATAGAGGTTAACTTAGCAACAGGAGAGAATATTTCACCAAAATCAACTCCCTCTCTCTGGGAGTAGCCCTTGGCCACTAATCTGGCCTTGTACCATTCCAACTTTCCATCTGCACCAAACTTATTTTTATATATCCACTTACAACCAATGGCCTTTCTTCCTTTGGGAAAACTAACAAGATCCCAGGTGTCACAATTTTTTAATGACATCATCTCATCATGCATGGCCTACATCCAAGACTCACATTCTTCTAAAGAGAGAGCCTCCCTGAAAGATCTAGGTTCATCATCAGTACATAACAAAGCAAATTTACAACGAAAATCAGGTGGGCTATACCTATCAACTGGATTTCGTTGTCTTGTGGATCTTCTCAAAGGTGGAGTAAGAGGTTCCTCCTCATGTTCATCCTCATTGTTTTCAACTTCTTTTGTTACAACGGATTCGTCAGAACTCTCTTCTTCTTCTCCATCTTCTTGTCCATCTCTCAGTTCTTCCACATGTGCATCTTCTTGCTTAGTTTCAAAATGCATTGTTTTTTACTTTTCCTTTGGTTGCACATCTTTAGAGTTAGCTCTAAATTCCTTTAAAATAACATCTCTAGAAAATATCATCTTTTGTGTTAGTGGATTCCAAAGTTTATAACCTTTAACATTTTCACCATAACCTACAAAGATGCATTTCTGAGATTTGGGATCCAATTTAGACTGCTTCTCTTGAGGCACATGAACAATAGCCTCACAACCAAAGACCCTTAAATGTGAAACTGAAGGATTTTTACCCAACCACATTTCATAAGGAGTTTTATCAACAAGAGCTTTACAAGGAGATCTATTAATTAAATAACAAGTAGTACCAACAGCTTCTACCCAAAAGAATTTATCTAACTTAGCACTACTTAACATGCTCCTAGCTCTTTCCATTAATGTACGGTTCATTCTTTCTGCTACCCCATTTTGTTGGGGTGTGTAAGGTGTAGTCTTTTTCCAAACAATTCCTGCATGTTTGCAAAACTCATCAAATTGCTTAGAACAATATTCACCCCCATTTTCAGATCTCAATATTTTTATCTTATAATCTATTTTCTTTTCAACCAATGCCTTAAATTCCTTAAATTTGGCGAAAACTTCAGATTTTGTATGCATAAAATAAATCCAAGTATATCTTGAGTAATCATCAATGAAGGAAACATAATAACGAGATCTACCCAAAGAATTTTTATCCACTAGACCGCACACATCCGAATGAATAAGTTCTAACAATCCATTAGCTTTATTAGATCTTTTAGGAAATGATGACCTGTTTTGTTTACCAAACACACAATCCTCACATAAATCATTTTTACCAACAGAATAATTAGAAATACCGTCTACTAGTTTCTTATCAAGTATGGTCCTAAGACCCTTTTCACCAATGTGACCCAATCTATGGTGCCACAACATACATGCACTTTCAATGCTAGTTACGAAAGAGGAGTTACAAAAAGTAGAGGCATGTACCGTAAATAAATTCCCTATCTGAGATCCTTTAGCAACCACCAAACTTCCCCTTACCATCCTGCAACCAAACTTGTCAAATGTCACATGCATCCCAGAATCATTCAACTTGGAAACCGAAATTAAACTTTTTGTAAGTCCTAGAATATGTAAAACATCATCAAGGGTTTTAACCCTCCCATCACTAAAACACAACTTTACTTTTCCTTTACCAATAACCTTTTGTGAGCTATTATCACCCATGAAGACCTCTCCTCCATCATATTCTTTGTATGTAGAAAACCACTCCTTATGAGGAGTCATATGGAAGGAAGCACCTGAATCAATAAGCCAAGCATCATTACAAACTGTGTTAGCTGAAATAATCAAAGTATCAGAATTACCATTATCAGATGACTTTTCCATGGAGGAATCTACATTCTTTTTCTTGTTTCTACATTCCTTCTTCACATGTCCCCGTTTACCATAGTTCCAACACTTCACTCTCCTCTTTCCAAGGGTCTTAGATTGTCCTTTAGACTTATCCTTCTTCTTATCCCCTTTAGGCTCTTTCTCCTTTGGCCTACCCTGCACATGCAAGGCATCTTGGGAGCCACTATGCATGGTCTTTCTCCTCATCTCCTCTGAAAGAAGTATGGGAATAATAGTATCCAGCTTAGGTTCTGCACCACCACTTGTTATAGCAATAACTAAATTTTCCCAAGATTCTGGTAAAGAGAAAATCAATAAAATGCATTTATCCTCATCTTCTATTTTAACATCAATAGATTCAACCTGACTTATAATCAAATTAAAAGAATTCAAATGTTCAGCAATAGATTCACCATCCTTCATCTTTAATGAATACAAACATCTTTTGAGATACAACTTGTTAGACAAACTCTTAGTTTGGTAGATTTCACCTATCTTCCTCCAAAGCTTGTATGTTGTGTCTTCTGAAGAGACATTCAGGAGGATAGAATCTATGAGAAACAACTGAATAGTCCCTTGAGCCTTCTTGTCTAACTTATTCCAATCTTCATCCGACAAGGTTGAAGTAGATGGCTTCTTTTCAACTGAAACTGGTAACCACTGATCTCTTTCCTCAAGAAGGTCCTCCACTTTCAACTTCCACATCTCGTAACCAGTTCCATTGAACTTCTCAATATCTAGACGAGAGGTGGAGGCCATGGTATGCAATCTTTCACAAATCTGCAAAACCTACAACACAAAAGCTCCCACTGCAGCAAAAAACCTTTAACACTCTAAAAGGAAAGCATCCCTTCCTTAACAAAACCGTTAGCTCTGATACCAAATGTTGAAAAAAAAGGTGAAGAAAGCTTGCAATATGACCTTAAATGTGTGAATGAAAATATGAAATATGTAGATTAACCTTAGCCTTAGTGTGAAGAAAGAATGAGAGAGAGATAGAAAAATCATAACACATGCAACAACAGATTTACGTGGAGAAACCCCGAAGGGAAAAAACTCCACCACTAAAAGAGAGGCAAGTATATTACTAATATTCTCCAATATTGCATGCAGCAATAGACTTCTCTTATCAATTCCTGTAAAATCCGGTAGCACCCTGTTACCCTACAAAACTGAATTCTAATAACACTAGCTCAAGGCCCCAATTTATAGAGATTTGTGAGGATGAAAACCACCATGGTTATACCAAACAATAGGCAGAAATACCACCTAGAAAAACCCACGCCTCCCTCCTTGAAATTTTCAAAAAATACCAAAAATAGCCTCTTACAGATGCTCTTACAACTGTCATAAGGCATCTTTTATGCATGGGCGCCTGGGGTCTAAAAATAGCATATTCTGTCATAGGGAATCTGTCATACTGTCATAGCATCTTATGAAAACTTGCATGCATGCCATAGATGCTCTTACAACATCCTATTTTGACCCAACAACCTTATTTTAGAAGATTCCAAGGTGGGACACCTAGCTAATTTGTCCTTTTCCATAAGGATAAACGGTAACGGTAACACTGCATTTACATAGTCTCTTTCACCACTGTTGGTCAAATAGTTTCACCTCTTATGGGTAAATGTACAAAACACTTTAGGAGAATAATAAAATAAAGGATTTACAAGGTTGATGACACCTAAATCCTAACAAGGTGCTGTAGGGTTTGTGGCGCACTTTTTTTACCCAAAATTGATGAAACAAAAGGGTTTTAAAGGAGATTCTAAACTTCACCAATATAAATTATGCTTTACTTTGAATTTAATAAATAATTATTATTCATTTTCTATTTGAATTACAACTAAAGTCCCTGATTGATAGGCCTGCATTGAAAACATCTATAGCTTTCAAATGGTATCACATTTTTTGAATCAAACATGCATCACATTTATGCTTCACATACTATAGGATTTTTAAAAAATTGAATTTCATGAAATTTTGACCAAGTTAAGGTGGTTAGACATACGAATTTTTCTATTTTTTTTTAATTTGTAATAAAAATTTCATAATTAATTATTTACTTAAAAAAAAATACAAAAGAATATGTATCACATGTGGACATGAGTCCTCTACTTATATCTAAAATATTATAAAAAATATATTATCATTTTATTGTGGTTAGGGTGGTCAAACAAACACCTACTTCTTATTTTCTCTCTAAAATTAAGTACTACTACATTGAAATTTCAAATTTTCACCAAATAGATTTATTTTTTCTAAATAATCGTAGTAGTTTAGAAACTACATTCAATTTGCTACAGATTCTATTCTTACATATTTTTGAAATAACATAGAAAACTTATTCAAATTTTTACGTCAAGTTGCCTAACTCTGATTTTTCTAAATTTTTCGCCACTTAAGGGCCTATTTTTTCCATGATGGTCCTGTACATACCCACCTAATTCTATCAACCACACATATTCCAATGCATGGGTTGAAAAGGATGCAACAAATGCATTTGCATCATCTTGAGAGGATTTATCAAAGTTAGAATTTGAGAAACTCTTTTTTCCTCTCTTCTTCTCTTCCTTGCACTCTTTGTGGAAACTACCAAGTTTATCGCAATTCCAACACTTTGTCATGGACTTTCTAGTAGACTTAGATCTCCCTAAAGATTTTTATTTTGACTCTTTGTCCTTCTTCTTGCCTTTCTCTTTAAATATTCCATGAATAACAAGGGCATCCTTATCCATTTTGAAATACTTCCTTCGTATCTCTTCAGATAACAATGAAGTAACCACCTCATCCATGTTGAACCTAGTGGTATACTTCAAATAGCCATTACTAGGTGATCCCACGAGTTCAACAAAGAATACAATAGAAGCGTGCACCAATCTCAATCTTTAATTGTATCTCCAACAAATCCTAGTTGTTCTATCACCATATTAAATGCATTCAAGTTATCTACCATGTATCCTTTGTAATGCCCCGCCGTGTAAACCCCAAAGGAACTAATAACAACAGAACCAATTTTTTTTAAAAGAACATAAGATTGTATTTAAGTATTCCAATATAAAAATGTATTAAGTTGCATGACTAATTCCATTGGGGTACATGAGGTGACATTACTATTCTAACCCATAACCAAGACAATAGATTAAACAATAATTAAATAGTTATATAAATCTATTCATTCCCATTCATCATTTAAAATATCTATTAAACAATAACCATATTCATAACATATGTACATATGACAACAAAAGATACTATAAAGGTATGAAGCATTTATTTTACCACATATATAACACAACTATTACAAATGATCGTTCCTAAATAAATACATGGCCTGAATATACATTACATCCAAATGATAGTAAAATACAATTGACTGAAATACATCTCAATAACTACATATACCAATTACATTAAGGTCATCCCAACACACATGGAAGACGATACATCAATAATTACATCTGAAGTGTAAACATCCACCTAGAACATAAGAACACTGGTTCAACAGCATCTGCCAAAACCTGTAACAAAGATACATCTGCAACTAAAAAGGGAACCCAACGGGGTGCGAAGCACGTTCCACCCAACCACCCCCGTGCTAGGAGTAGACAAGGAAGGATCCCCGACCAAGCACGTCTAACAAAACACAAGACTAACTCCAGATAAACAACTTAACATCAAAGACCACATAGAAAACTAAACAAAGATATATCCAAAAGACACAACAACAAACCACTTCTGAACAAAACACAAGTCACAATCACAACATTCATGAAACTCAAGACATATTATCAAAGACTACTCCCAACAATAACCAAAGACAAATCAATAAATCACTTTCCAAAATTACCACATCAAGACACAAAACACATAATCCTTAAATCTCAAATCATAATATCAAAGGCAACTCATTAAACTACTTCCGGAGGACTTCAACAAACAACACCAATGGAATGTTAGAGGAGAGTGTCATCGCATGGCCACACATGGATTATCCAGACATCCTATCACAAGGTGCCACCTCCATCTCTACATGGATTATGTAATACCCCTCCTCTTACTGGTAGGATTTAGTATTTTTCAATGCGATTGTTTGCTACGTGTGACGATGATGATATTGTTTGATTTGGTTAGTTAGATGTTAGATGATGCTATTGTTTCATTATGGACATGATTATTTCGTATGACAGTATGGTTGGTTATATTAGTTGATTTTCTGAATTATGATATGATGCAGTGATTTAATTTAATATGTTATGAGACGATTGTTAGTTAGAAATGTAATTCATTGATTATGTTATAATTGTTAGAATAGGTGTGACGAAGGACAATATAGCATCACTGGATTCATGAGTGCCTACATTATGTTGTGATTGTTCCCTTCTCCCTGTCTGATATTGATTTAATGCTTTGATATATATGTATATATGCACATGTATGCCTGGCAGTTTTGTATCTTTGGACCCTGAGGTACAAGTCGATTCCACCTTTGAGTTGAGTGACACCAAATAACCAACGGATAAATGTTGTCTGAGGAGGTGATGATAGAGTCCTCCTGTTCCATGATGTCAGGTCGTCTCATTTGTTTGGTATAATTGTTTTTTGTGTAATTGTCGTCATTGTGTGTTGTGTTATGTGTTTTGTCTTATTTTTATTTATGAGGGCATTTATAGTTATGATTTATCTTAATGATTGAAATAAATTATTTAATTTTAATGTTGGTATGCTATTTATTTGGTGAATTGTCGATTTTTGGTGATAATTAGTTGTTGTAATAACTAGATTCAAATTATAATTTGAATATTTTAATGATTTAATTATTTGAAAATCATATATTACAATTAAATGGGAATTATATATTAAAGGTGTTTTAATTATTTTAATTAATTATCTAGTGGAGGATAATTATTAAAATAATTTATTTAAATTAAATAAGTAATGTGTTGTGCAAGAAAAGTTGCAAAAATAGAAATTAAAACAATAAAACAAATAAAAGAATAAAAAGACTGTGTGAGCCAATGAGAATACAGATCTAATTAAAAAGTTGGCTTTTAAAGAATGAATTTTCTTTTATTCTTGATTTTTAGAGTTTTTGAGAAAAGAGGGATATTATCTTTTAATGAATTCAGAATTTTTGTAAGTTTTCACACACAGAAGATTAGGGATTGAGAAAGTTGCACAAGTTATTCTGTATTTTGAATCTGAAGAGAATATGGGTTTTTTGACCTTTTTGCTAAAGGGAAGAGAGATATAGAAAGGGTTTGGAAATATATTACTAGTTTTGGAGTCTTACGAGAAAGGGCGGGTTCGGCGAGATTTGAGCACGGTGACTCGGAGGAGATTGAAGCAAGAAGAGGGAGCTATTATTAGTAAAGGCCATTAGGAGCCTTCTTCATATTCAAAGCCCCTTGGGACTCAGGTTCTGTCTCTACCTTGATTTTACGAATCTACCAAAATAAATAAATAAAAGATGGTTGAATGAATTTGTGTAGCAAAATAAACAAAAGAATGCGCCGCGTTTGAAATTTAAGCGTTTCCTTGATTAGAAAATGAATGAACAAATAGGTTTTCTTTTGAAAATAAAATGCATGTTGGGGTTAAATCTTGTTTGAAAGGAACCACATGCAGTGCGCCCAATTTCTGCAACGTATTTTAGGGAAGCGATCCAATCCTTGTATTTGAATAAATATGAAATGTTATTTTTAGAAATATCTTTATGTATTTTTAAATAAATAAATGATATTCTGTATTTTATATAGAAGATTAAATTAACTGTGTTTATATAACCTTATTTACATATTTATATATATATATATATTCATTGAAAAATATATATATTAAATATCGTATATGTATATCTTTGTACTTCTTTTATTGAAATCGTTTTGTTTTGTTTTAAAAATTTATTTAAATTTGGATTTTCGAAAAATCCATGTCCTATACTGGGCGAATGAATTTCGTGTCTTTTCCGCATTTCAAAAAAAAAAATATTTTTATAAAATAAAATTATGCATCGAAATTTGTTTTAAAAAATAAAAAATAAAAATAAATAAAAATAAAGAAAATTATTTTAGGGGCCGAACAGGAGGCGGGCAGTAGTCCCTTGATGGAGGTGCTTTCCGATTAAGCCCTAGTGCTAGCGGTCCCGTGGGAATGACAGATCTAGGTATCCTGTGGGTCGTGGGAATTTCTTTATGGCAGATCCTTTTAATTTATTCTTGAATCCTGAATGGCCAGTCAGTGCAGGGGTTTCTATGAATTTAAATTTTATTTTTGTTTGTATTTGTTGTTATTTAAAATTCTTAATTAGTTTTAATATGTAAATTAAATCTTAATTATTTTTAATATGAATATTTGCATCTAAAATTAAATGATATATACATATATATATATGTGTAATGTATGGGTCGTAAATTGAGACAGAAGGAAGTACATTTTAAGCAATTATTTTTATAATAATTATATTTTATATATATATATATAATAATTATGTTATTTTGTATGGTGTTTAATTTAATAAACATATTAAATTATATTTAATTTATTGAACATTGAATAATAACAATTATGTGAGCTGGTATTATTAAATATAATAATTGTAGAGATTATTCAGGAGAAATTTTGATTATTTTATTTTTGCTAATTTAACATGTAATTCCTCTTCTTTATAGTTTTAAAAGGTTAAATCATATATTATTGTGTAAAAGGAAGGGGTATTTATGGGTTGAACGAATCTTTTAAACTGGTATTTGCTTTAATATGTTATTGTGGAAATTATTATCGTACGAAGTGTCATGGGGATCAATTTTAAAATATAATTAAACTTTGGATTAGTTTAGTACTCTGGATGTAATAGGAATGTTTATGAAATTGAGTTAATTTGTGGTTTTGGATATGTAATCGAGTGAGTCAGTCTCCTTAACTCTGAATTCATGTGTTTTTCTTTTATTGTCTTCTTTTCCTTATGTTTGTAAATCTTTCACTCATAATGTGGGAACCTTGTTGTCAAGTTGTGAAAACCTTGTTCCAGAGGCTTGTTGTTTTAGAGTGTTATTCTCTGCTTGTATATGCTTTTGAGCGTATTGGTTTTATGTTAGGAAGGGTTGAACAATTTGGTAAGACTTTTGACTTTGAGTAATCGCGAGAGGGTTAATGCCTCGTGTATTTATATTGGTTTATGCTTTATTATTTTTAGTTCAACCCTTGCCTGTTTTGAGATATGTTAGGGGTCATAGGAGGGAGAGTGGCTCTTCGTGGGCGCCGGCGCCTCAAGATGAGGAAGGGCTTAGAATAACCCACGAACGAGTAAGCTAAACAAGTGATAACCTAAACAATAGATTTAGAGGGTTGGGTAGTTTAAAAACACAAGATAATAAAACATTGGATTCCTCGGCTATGCATTAGGGCTACCTTAGACTAGTGATAGACTGAGAAGGTCGTGGTCGGCATAGTCATAGTCTCGTTCGCATGAGAGACTATTGGCTCCGCATTAGCTACCCTATGGTGCCGGCGCCTCAGTTAGGAGGAAGGGCCAGGATATCCATAGATGGGTGTCGGCGCCTCAGTTGGAGGAAGGGCCAGGATAATCCCATGAGAGCTATGCGATGACACTCTCCACTTGACACCCTTGTTGTTTGTGTTGTTGCCTCAGGATGTTATCTCTTTGTGATGTTTCTTTGAATTCTTGTGAATTTGTTTCATGATTGTTAATTGATAGTACTTCATGTTATTGTGATGAGTTTCTTGGCTTTTAACTTGTCTCATGGTCTGTGAACGTTATTGGTTGTGCATTGCATGCTTGAGTTGTACTTGTTTCGTATCATGTTGTTGTTGAGTCGGTTGACATTCATGGTCGGGTTCACTTCCTCGTCACCTCTGAGCACGGGGGGTGAGTTACTTGTAATTCACATGGTTGGGTGGAACGTGCTCCGCACCCGTTGGGTTCCCCATCAGCGTCTTGTCTTCTTAGCTTTCCTTGTGAGTGCAAATGTTCAATGATCGGATGTACTTCATGTTCACATCATTCTGTATCAATCCTATGTTGGGAAATTTCACCATATAATTCATGTATCCTCAAAGAAATTGCTTAATGTAATATTATTTCAATGATGTAATAGTTAGAGTTGATTTGGATCTTGTTAAATGATTTATCATGGATGTAATTATGTGATGTTTCATACTCGCATCATGGCTATCAGTTGTATCATTGTATATGGTTTTCATAAATTAAATGGTTACGTTGTTTTCGTTATCTTTATTTTGTTTTGTGGTTGCAATGTAACCTCGCGTGCCCCAGAGAACCAAGTGTATTAATGTTATGTGTTATGCTATATGCTTTTGGTTTAATGTTGTTACATGTTACTTTTATTATTTAAAAAAAAAAATATTCGCGTTATGTGTGTGTTCTCTGGGGTTTGCACGACGGGCGTTACAACTTGGTATCAGAGCCTAGGTTCATACACTGGGCACTATGTGTGCTCACTATGTAACCTTGCGTTTAGACCCTAGAGTCTAGAGTTTCATATTTTTGTTGCGTTTGTTGTGAACCTAAGTTTCTTCCGTTAGCCGGTCTCAGGGCAATGGTGTAGGAAGTTGATGGGAAAGGATAGGACCCTCGGTGTAGTGCGCAATGCACCGATATCCTTCCTGTCAGGGATGCACTATGAACCCTTGTGTCATTGTGTGATGTGGTTTCCAGTGATGTGAGTTATGTGTGTGGTTTTGGCGTGATCTTTGCATGGCTGTTGTGTGCTTACTCTTATCTATTTAATGGCTTCCTGGAGTAAGCCATATCCTTGGGGGGCAGGATGTAATACCCCCATGTTACTAATACTTGTATTATTATTTCTTACTCTTATGTGTGAGCTTGATTCTATTCTCTTTTGGTGATTAGTTCACCGTCTTGGTGTGGGTAGATGCCTCCCGTATTAGGGAATCTTATTTTCTTTTGTTTACCGGCTTCCAGGAGTAAGCCGATTTTATGAGGGGGAGGATGTAATACCCCTCCTCTTATTGGTAGGATTTGGTATTTTTCAATGCGGTTGTTTGCTTCTTGTGACGATGATGATATTGTTTGATTTGGTTAGTTAGGCGTTAGATGATGCTATTGTTTTATTATGGATAAGAATATTTCGTATGATAGTATGGTTGGTTATATTAGTTGATTTTCAGAATTATTATATGATGCAGTGATTTAATTAGATATGTTATGTAGGGCGATTGTTAGTTAAATGTAATTCA
Source organism: Sequoia sempervirens (assembly GCA_007258455.2). NCBI lineage: Eukaryota > Viridiplantae > Streptophyta > Pinopsida > Cupressales > Cupressaceae > Sequoia > Sequoia sempervirens. The sequence goes on along the minus strand of VDFB02190974.1, from coordinate 8,662 downwards.
TTGATTATGTTATAATAATTATTTAGAATAGGTGTGACAAAGGACAATATAGCATCACTGTTGTGAGAATTACTGTTATGTTGTGATTCCTTCTCACAATGCAATACTTTGATTTAATGCTTTGATGATTATATATATATATATATATATATGTATGCACATGTACACAACTTTGTTTGTATCACGAGGGCCTGCGAGGTACAAGTCCCTGTTGATTCCACACCTTGTGATTCGAGCTGACATAAATATATGGATAAATGTTGTCTGGTGTGATGAAGTGCTCAGTTCCATGATGTCAGTGCGTCTCATTTGTTTGGTATAGTTGATTTGTGTGTAATTGTTGTCGTGTGTGTCGTCTGTTATGTTTTGTCTTATTTTTTAGTTATGGGGGCATTTATAGATGCAATTTATCTTAATGATTGAAATAAATTATTTATTTTAATGTTGTGCTATTTTTATTTGTGGTGTAATCGATTTTTGGATGATGGAGTAATTAGTTATTTGTAATGTTAGATTCAAATTATATTTGAATATTTAAATGAATTTAATTATTTTGAAAATCATATATTACAATTAAATGGTAGTATATATTAAATATGTTTTATTTATTTTAATCAATTATTATCTCGGTGGAGGATAATTATTAAAATAATTTATTTAAGTCATTCATAAGTGATGTGATGTTTATTGAAAAGTTCAAAATAGAAATTAAAACAATAAAACAAATAAAAGAATAAAAAGACTGTGTGCGCCAATGAGAATATAGATCTAATTAAAAAGCTGGCTTTTAAAGAATGAATTTTCTTTTATTCTTGATTTTTAGAGTTTTTGAGAAAAGAGGGATATTATCTTTTAATTAATTTGAAAATTTTGTAAGTTTTCACACACAGAAGATTAGGGATTGAGAAAGTTGCACAAGTTATTCTGTATTTTGGAATCTGAAGAGAATATGGGTTTTTTGACCTTTTTGCTAAAGGGAAGAGAGATATAGAAAGGGTTTGGAAATCTATTACTAGTTTTTTTGGAGTCTTCTGAAAAAAGGACGGGGTTCGAGATTTGAGCACGGTGACTCGGAGGAGATTCGAAGCAAGAAAGAGGAGCTATTCGTAAAGGCCGTCAGGAACCAACTTCTTCAGATTCTCAAAGAAGCGCAGGACTCCAGGTTCCCGTCTCTACCTTTGATTTTCTAAATCTGCAAAATAAATAAATAAAAGATATGATTTGAATGAATTTGTGTGGCAAATAAACAAAAAGAATCTGTCTGTGATTTAAATTTAAACGATTTCCTTCGATTAGAAAATGAATGAACAAATAGGTTTTTCTTTTGAAAATAAAATGCATGTTGAGATTAGAAATCTTATTTTGCAAGAAAACTGAAAAGGAACCCTGTCGAATTCTGCCCAATTTCTCGCTTATTTTCTGAGGAAACGATCAATCCTTGTATTTGAATAAATATGAAATGTTATTTTTATAAATATCTTTAATATGTTATTTAAATAAATGATATTATGTATTTTATACAGAAGATTAAATTAACTGTGTTTATATAACCTTATTTACATATTTATATATATATATATTCATTGAAAAATATATATATTAAATATCGTATATGTATATCTTTGTACTTCTTTTATTGAAATCATTTTGTTTTGTTTTAAAAATTTATTTAAATTTGGATTTTTCAAAAAATCCAATGTCCTATCTTGGTAGATGAATTTTACGTGTCTTTAAAGTTCAAAAAATATATATGTTTTTATAAAATAAAATTGTAAAATCAAAATTTGTTTTACTCAAAAAAAAAAAATAAAAAATAAAAAAATAAAAATAAAAAAATTGTTTTTAGGGGGCCGAACCCGGAGGCCCGGCATTGGTCCCCGCGATGGGAAGTGCTCAGTCGCCTACGTACTAGCAGTCCGTAGGTACTGCGACAGTCCGTAGGGACTGCAACAGTCCCTAAGGACTGTCACAGCAGTCCGTAGGACTGCTGCGCCAGTCCTTCGACCGCGCGCAGTCAGTACCAGGGGGTTTCCCCTTTATTCTATGAATTTAAATTTTATTTTATTTTATGTTTATTGTTATTTAAAATTCTTAATTCGTTTTAATATGTAAATTAAATCTTAATTCTTTTTTAATATGAATATTTACATCTAAAATTCGTATTATATATATATATATGTATGTATGTATGGGTGTACGTGCAATTCAGACATAAGAGTACATTTTTAAGCAATTATTTTTATAATTATATTTTATATATATATATATATATATATATATATATATATATATATATATATTAATTATGTTATTTTTTATTATGAGTGTTTAATTTAATAAACATATTAATTATATTTAATTTATTTAATTTATTGAATAATAACAATTGTAATTTATTTGACTATTAAATATAATAATTGTAAATTATTCAAGAGGAAATTTTGATTATTTTATTTTGCTAGTTAACATGTAATTCCCCTTACTGTATTATAGTTTAAAGGTTAAATTGTATTATTGTGTAAAAGAAGGGTATTATTTTTATGGGTTGAACGAATTATTTAAACTGGTATTTGCTTTAATGTGTTATTGTGGAAATTATTATGTCATGGGGATTAATTTTAAAATATAATTAAACCTTGGATTAGTTTAGCACTCTGGATGTAATATGAAGGTTTATGAAATTGAGTTAATTTGTGGATTTGGTTATGAAATCGAGAGAGTCATTTTCCTTCAGCTATGAAATCATGCAGTCTTGTTATTGTCTTCCTTTCTTTATGGTTGTAAATTCTTCACTCGTAATGTGGGAACCCTGTTGTCAAAGTGTGAAAACCTTGTTCCAAAGGTTTGTTGTTTTAGAGTTTTATTCTCCTCTTGTATATGCTTTTGAGCGTATTGGTTTTATGTTAGGAAGGGTTGAACATTTGGTAAGACTTTTGACTTTGAGTAATCGCGAGAGGGTTAATGCCTCGTGTATTTAGATTGGTTTATGCTTTATTATTGTTAGTTCAACCCTTGCCTGTTTTGAGATATGTTAGGGGTCATAGGAGGGAGAGTGGCTCTTTGTGGGTGCTGGCGCCTCAAGATGAGGAAGGGCTTACGATAACCCATGAATGAGTAAGCTAAACAAGTGATAGCCTAAACAATAGATTTAGGGGGTTGGGTAGTTTAAAAACACAAGATAATAAAACATTGGATTCCTCGGCTATGCATTAGGGCTACCTTAGACTAGTGATAGACTGAGAAGGCCGTGGTCGGCATAGCCATAGTCTCATCCGCATGAGAGACTATTGGCTCCGCATTAGCTACCCTATGGTGCCGGTGCCTTAGTTAGGAGGAAGGGCCAGGATATCCATAGATGGGTGCCGGTGCCTCAGTTGGAGGAAGGGCCAGGATAATCCCATGAGAGCTATGCGATGACACTCTCCACTTGACACCCTTGTTGTTTGTGTTGTTGCCTCTGGATGTTATCTCTTTGTGATGTTTCTTTGAATTCTTGTGAATTTGTTTCATGATTGTTAATTGATAGTACTTCATGTTATTGTGATGAGTTTCTTGGTTTTTAACTTGTCTCATGGTCTGTGAACGTTATTGGTTGTGCATTGCATGCTTGAGTTGTACTTGTTTTGTATCATGTTGTTGTTGAATCGGTTGACATTCATGGTCGGGTTCACTTCCTCGTCACCTCTGAGCACGGGGGGTGAGTTACTTGTAATTCACATGGTTGGGTGGAACGTGCTCCGCACCCATTGGGTTCCCCATCAGCGTCTTGTCTTCTCAGCTTTCCGCAGTGCAGATGTTCCAGTGATCAGATGTACTTCATGTTCATCATTCTTGTATCAATCCCTATGTTGGGAAATTTCTATGTAATTCATGTATCAAAGGAAATTGTAATGTAATATTATTTCAATGATGTAATAGTTAGGTTGATTTGGATCTTGTTAAATGATTTTTCATGGATGTAATTATGCAATGTTTCATACTCGCATCATGGCTATCAGTTGTATCATTGTATATAGTTTTCATAAATTAAATGGTTACGTTGTTTTCATTATCTTTATTTTGTTTTGTGGTTGCAATGTAACCTCGAGTTCCCCAAAGAACCAAGTGTATTAATGTTATGTGTTATGCTATGTGCTTTTGGTTTAATGTTGTTACATGTTACTTTTATTATTTAAAAAAACAATTATTCGCGTTATGTGTGTTCTCTAGGGTTTGCACGACGGGCGTTACAACTTGGTATCAGAGCCTAGGTTCATACACTGGGCACTATGTGTGCTCACTATGTAACCTTGCGTTTAGACCCTAGAGTCTAGAGTTTCATATTTTTGTTGCGTTTGTTGTGAACCTAAGTTTCTTCCGTTAGCCGGTCTCAGGGCAATGGTGCAGGAAGTTGATGGGAAAGGATAGGACCCTCGGTGTAGTGCGCAATGCACCGATATCCTTCCTATCAGGGATGCACTATGAACCCTTGTGTCATTGTGTGATGTGGTTTCCAGTGATGTGAGTTATGTGTGTGGTTTTTGGCGTGATCTCTACATGTTTGTGGTGTGCTTACTCTTATCTATTTAATGGCTTCCTGGAGTAAGCCATATCCTTGGGGGGGAGGATGTAATACCCCCATGTTACTAATACTTGTATTATTATTTCTTACTCTTATGTGTGAGCTTGATTCTATTCTCTATTGGTGATTAGTTAACCGTCTTGGTGTGGGTGGATGCCTCCCGTATTAGGGAATCTTATTTCCTTTTGTTTACCGGCTTCCAGGAGTAAGCCGATTTTAAGAGGGGGAGGATGTAATACCCCTCCTCTTACTGGTAGGATTTAGTATTTTTCAATGCGGTTGTTTGCTACGTGTGACGATGATGATATTGTTTGATTTGGTTAGTTAGACGTTAGATGATGCTATTGTTTCATTATGGACATGATTATTTCGTATGACAGTATGGCTGGTTATATTAGTTGATTTTCTGAATTATGATATGATGCAGTGATTTAATTTAATATGTTATGAGACGATTGTTAGTTAGAAATGTAATTCATTGATTATGTTATAATTGTTAGAATAGGTGTGACGAAGGACAATATAGCATCACTCATTCGTGAGTGCCCTGTTATGTTGCGATTACTTCTCACAATGCAGTATTTTGATTTAATGCTTTGATATATATGTATATATGCACATGTACACAACTTTGTTTGTATGCAGGACTGCAGGTACAAGTCTCGATTCCACCTGCTTCGGCAGTTCAGGGCGAGCACCAAATAACCCAACGGATAAATGTTGATACAGAGGTGACGATGAAGTCCTCCCGTTCCATGATGTCAAGTCTTCTCATTTGTTTGGTATAGTTGATTTGTGTGTAATTGTTGTCATTGTGTGTCGTGTTATGTGTTTTGTCTTATTTTTAGTTATGAGGGCATTTATATTTATGATTTATCTTAATGATTGAAATAAATTATTTATTTTAATGTTGGTATGCTATTTGTTGTGGTGTAATCGATTTTGGATAATGGAAGTAATTAGTTGTTGTAATGTTAGATTCAAATTATATTCGAATATTTAAATGATTTAATTATTTTGAAAATCATATATTACAATTAAATGGTAATTATATATTAAATGTGTTTTAACTATTTTAATCAATTATCTGGTGGAGGATAATTATTAAAATAATTTATTTAAATTAAATAAATGTGTTGTGCAAGAAAAGTTGCAAAAATGAGAAATTAAAACAATAAAACAAATAAAAGAATAAAAAGGCGTGTGAGCTGATGAGAATATAGATCTAATTAAAAGTGGCTTTTGAGATGAATTTTTCTTTTTATTCTTGATTTTAGAGTTTTGAGAAAGAGGGATATTATCTTTTAATTAATTCAAGAATTTTGTAAGTTTCACACCACCTGAAGATTAGGGATTGAGAAAGTTGCACAAAGTTATTACGTATTTTGGAATCCCGAAGAGAATATGGGTTTTGACCTTTTGCTAGGGAAGAGAGAGATATAGAAAGGTTTGGAAATCTATTACTAGTTTTCTTGGAGTCTTAAAAAAAAAAAAAAAAAACGGGGTTCGAGATTTGAGCACGGTGACTCAGAGGAGATTCGAAGCAAGGAAGAGGAGCTATTCGTAAAGGCCGTCAGGAACCAACTTCTTCAGATTCTCAAAGAAGCGCAGGACTCCAGGTTCCCGTCTCTACCTTTGATTTTCTGAATCTGCAAAATAAATAAATAAAAGATATGATTTGAATGAATTTGTGTGGCAAATAAACAAAAAGAATCTGTCTGTGATTTAGATTTAAATGATTTCCTTCGATTAGAAAATGAATGAACAAATAGGTTTTTTTTCCTTTGAAAATAAAATGCATGTTGAGATTAGAAATCTTATTTTGCAAGCAAACTGAAAAGGTACCCTCTCGAATTCTGCCCAACTTCTCGCTTATTTTCTGAGGAAATGATCAATCCTTGTATTTGAATAAATATGAAATGTTATTTTTATAAATATCTTTAATATGTATTTTAGATAAATGATATTCTGTATTTTATACAAAAGATTAAATTAACTGTGTTTATATAACCTTATTTATATATTTATATATATATATTCATTGGAAAATACATATATTAAATATCGTATATGTATATCTTTGTACTTCTTTTATTGAAATCGTTTTGTTTTGTTTTAAAAATTTATTTAAATTTGGATTTTAAAAAAATCTATGTCCTATACTAGGCGAATGAATTTCGTATATTGTTATAAAATAAAATTGTGTTTAAAATAAACTAAAATTGTAAATCAAAATTTGTTTTATAAAAAAAATAAAATTGTTTTTAGGGGGCCGAACCCGGAGGCCCGGCATTGGTCCCCGCGATGGGAAGTGCTCAGTCGCCTACGTACTGCGACAGTCCCTAAGGACTGTCACAACAGTCCGTAGGACTGCTGTAGCGGCAGTCCTTTGGACTGCTACGCCAGTCCTTGGACCGCGCGCAGTCAGTACTAGGCGGTTTCCCCTTTATTCTATGAATTTAAATTTTATTTTATTTTATGTTTATTGTTATTTAAAATTCTTAATTCGTTTTAATATGTAAATTAAATCTTAATTCTTTTTAATATGAATATTTAAATCTAAAATTCATATTATATATATATATATATATGTATGTATGGGTGTATGTGCAATTCAGACAGAAGAGTACATTTTTAAGCAATTATTTTTATAATTATATTATATATATATATATATTAATTATGTTATTTTTTATTATGAGTGTTTGTTTAATAAACCAATTATATTTAATTTATTTAATTTATTGAATAATAACAATTGTAATTTATTTGACTATTAAATATAATAATTGTAAATTATTCAAGAGGAAATTTTGATTATTTTATTTTGCTAGTTAACATGTAATTCCTCTTACTGTATTATAGTTTAAAGGTTAAATCGTATTATTGTGTAAAAGAAGGGTATTATTTTTATGGGTTGAACGAATTATTTAAACTGGTATTTGCTTTAATGTGTTATTGTGGAAATTATTATGTCATGGGGATTAATTTTAAAATATAATTAAACCTTGGATTAGTTTAGCACTCTGGATGTAATGTGAAGGTTTATGAAATTGAATTAATTTGTGGTTTTGGTTATGAAATCGAGTGAGTCGTTTTCCTTCAGCTATGAAATCATGCAGTCTTGTTATTGTCTTCCTTTCTTTATTGTTGTAAATTCTTCACTCGTAATGTGGGAACCCTGTTGTCAAAGTGTGAAAACCTTGTTCCAGAGGTTTGTTGTTTTAGAGTGTTATTCTCCTCTTGTATATGCTTTTGAGCGTATTGGTTTTATGTTAGGAAGGGTTGAACAATTTGGTAAGACTTTTGACTTTGAGTAATCGCGAGAGGGTTAATGCCTCGTGTATTTAGATTGGTTTATGATTTATTATTGTTAGTTTAACCCTTGCCTATTTTGAGATATGTTAGGGGTCATAGGAGGGAGAGTGGCTCTTCGTGGGCGTCGGCGCCTCAAGATGAGGAAGGGCTCAGGATAACCCACGAATGAGTAAGCTAAACAAGTGATAACCTAAACAATAGATTTAGGGGGTTGGGTAGTTTAAAAACACAAGATAATAAAACATTGGATTCCTCGGCTATGCATTAGGGATACCTTAGACTAGTGATAGACTGAGAAGGCCGTGGTCGGCATAGTCATAGTCTCGTCCGCATGAGAGACTATTGGCTCCGCATTAGCTACCCTATGGTGCAGTACCTCAGTTAGGAGGAAGGGCGGGATATCCATAGATGGGTGTGTGGCCTCAGGTTAGGAGGAAGGGCAGGATAATCCATAGGAAGCTATGCGATGACCCTCCCCACTTGACACCCTTGTGCTTTGTTGTTGTTGCCTCTGGATGTTATCTCTTTATGATGTTTCTTTGAATTCTTGTGAGTTTGTTTCATGATTGTTAATTGATGGTACTTCATGTTAATGTGATGAGTTTCTTGGTTTTAACTTGTTATGTGATTTAAGAACGTCGATGGTTGTGCATTGCATGCTTGAGTTGTACTGGTTTTATATTATATTGTGATTGAGTCGGTTGACATTCATGGTCGGGTTCACTTCCTCGCCACCTCTGAGCACGGGGGTGAGTTACTTCGTAATTCACATGGTTGGGTGGA
>VDFB02190973.1:0-21747 GCA_007258455.2 Sequoia sempervirens | reverse complement strand
TTATCTCTCCCTCATAAGCCTTTCTTCTAACCCCCCAATCTCTGATAGCTTTCTTCAAAATTTGGCTTGAGTGTCAATTTTTTGGGTTTTGGGATTTGGGCTTCCCTCTTACCTCTTACTTGCTTTAGGTAAGAGGTAAGGCTTCCTCTCAATTCTAGATTCCCAAAAAATTCATATTTTGGGCCTTTGGTTTTCCTTTTGCCTTTGCTTTATAGGAGGTAAGCCTTTTTCCCAAAGCTTTCTTTAAAAATTGGACTAAGTGTCAAATTTTTTAATTTCAGGAGTCATGCTTCTCCCTTACCTTTTACTACTTTAGGTAAGAGATAATTTTTGGGATTGATGCCGAACGTCCACCTCTTGGGCTTCTCTCTTACCTCTTACCTACTTTAGGTAAGAGGTAAGAATTCTTCTTGACACTTGTTCCAAACAATGTGCTCTTAACATGGCTTTGGACCATTTAATGCATAACCAATGATTCTTTCAGGCCCGGAGCCCTAGCAATTTTTTGGAATGGCATGTTTTTGCACGACAACACCATTAATGCTCAAACCGCCTCCTCAACTACCTATTTTGACTTTTGAGAAACAAGGACACCATTTAATGCATTCTCTAACTTCTGCAAATGGATTTTATGGAACCCATGCTCATTCATTGCTGCTTTTTCCCCTTCAGATGGATCCCATTCCCAAATCGCTGATTTCATGAAGGATTTTGGAGGTGCTTTTGGCAACCTTATTTGCAAAGGTATAGCGACTAGGCTTGTTTTGAATACAAATTTCATGATTGATCTCCTCAATCCTTTTAGATTAGACTTGTATTGACTGCTAACCCTTTTTGGGTTAGGGTTTGGTTTGTAATCATCCAATTCATGCTTGACCTATAAAAGAAACACCTATTTTCTTTTTAAGGGTTCTTATTTTGGGATCCTCTTACATTTTTCTTTATTAGACATTATATTTCTACATTTTTCCATTGTAAAGTCTAGATTTTATGCCTTATGTTAATGGAATCCAACTATTTATCATTCTTATCTCTTGCATGCTTGTGTAGATCTTCATTGACTCCATGTTTGAGTGAGTGTTTTGGTTGATTCATTAGTATATTAAGCAATCTGAATCAAAAAAGTAACAACTTTCTAGATGTTGGTGTATCACCTCTCTTTTCTCTTTAATGCATTCTTTTTCTCCCCTTTTCCCTTGTGAGTTGTTAGAGTAGAGTAGTGATAAGGTTTTATGTGTTGGGTTGGAGCAACACATCTGCACTTAGATTAGAAGAGGAATCCAACCTTCTCTAGAGACTTGACCTCATTTTGCAAGATCCCACACCTTGAGTTCATTTTAATGGTGTCATTGGAACGATGAAATCTATGTTCAACAGGGTACAATTTTATGTGACAACAATTTTTGGATGCCCATTGGGGTACCCAAAAATTTCATCTCATCTTGTTGAGAGAGTGGTGCTACTCTCAACATTTCAACCTTAAAGAGGCATTTAACAAAGTACCTAGTGATCCCATTGGGTATATAGACTAATCATCATGCAAAGGCGAAGGCTGCATTCATGAGTGTTAGATATGCAATTATTAAGGGTTTCTCTAAAGTTAGGTTGGAAGGCGATTCTATGAATATCATAAATTATTTGCGTGGTGGGTGTTGCCACAATAGTGGTTTACACTTTCTAGGAGATCTTGATTTTTACTGAAATCACATATTTTTAGAAAATATAATGATTTAAGCCTTGAAAAGTTCCATTTAAAGGATTCCAATTGAATAGGGTTTGATCAAACCACCTTAAACCAAGCCCCCTTGGATAGAACTCCGCTAGTTTTAAACCATACCTATAACAAAGTCTCCTTTACACCTATCAAAATGCTGATAAAAAGCCATTTTTGATTTACCTTTTGTGGGATCAAATGAATTAATTTAAATTTTATTTTTTGTAAGTATGTATTCCTTATTATAAGCTTCCAAAAAAGTATAATTTTAATTAAATTAAATTTTATTATTATATTTATTTTTATTTCAGGAATGTAGGTTTTTCAATCGTAAAATCAAGCTCTGTTCTACGCATGTGGAAAAATAGAAGATCATCAAAAAATTCCTTTGAAAAATATGCGATTGCACCAGATATTGGAGTCCTTGATCCAACAAAAAATTGAATTTCATACATACAAAAAAGTTACGCTGCTATAATGGGTTGCAATTCATGTCTAAAATTGTAATTGGTTTGACTTCTAAACTTGATTAATGAAAAAATATTCAATAAAAAACTATCTAACCAAGTGGAAGCAATTAGATATCAGAGTTACAAATCTAAATTTAAAAGAATTAGAATTTTATCCTTTTGTGGAAAAAAAAGTTATGCAATATACTAAGTGAGTGTCACTTTTTAAAATGTTATTTGAAAAAAACTAGTTTTCAAGGGAGATGGAAAAGAAGTAATCTGATTCCAATTTTTTAAAAATATATTTAGGGAATCTTACAAAATAAAATTTCATGAAACCTCTAGTTTGCATCATCTTCAACCCTCATGGTTTAGCCGCTATAGGTGCCCAAAAAAGCTTAAGATTTAGTTAAAAAAATTATTTCAAGCATTCAGTTTGGCCAAAAAATTGTAAACCAATATTGTGGAATCACCTTGGTATGCATCCACCGATTTGGAATTTGGATTAGTTAATAAGGGATACAATAATTATGTTACAATCTTGTGATGAGACCCGCGTCTCTCATGTTTATCAGGAAGGAAACTCTCTTGCTGATGATTTTTCCAATTTGGGTGTTAGCCTTAGTGAAGTTCGCTTGTGGGAGGAGGGATTGATCATTCCCGAGAATGATAGAAACATCTTAAGAATTGATGGTTTCGGATAAGGTGATGCATATTTTATGGCCTTGTACTTCTCCCTATCTAGCATGCTTTGTGTGTGTCTTATGATTATTTCACTTTCTTCTGGGTATCTTTCGCTAGGGTTTTGTGTGTTCTATTTGGGCTACCATGGGCAGAGATAGATACCAAGTTGAGCCAAACTCTTGTGGTGATATTTGGAGAAAAAAGAAGCTCTGGAAAATTCTTCATCATGGAAATTTCACTCCATTTTTGGAGAGATTGCACAAGCATGACCCTAATGCCTCAGCCAAGTTTGTCTCTTTCTGGCACAATCGCAAGCTTGTGATGAAAGGGATAGAGGTGGAAGTGAATGAGGACCTTATTACCATCATTACGAGGATGTTGACTATGGGATGGAAGTTTTTCAAAGATTAAAAGAGCAATGAGGAGGCGATGACCCAGTTTTTTAAGGATGACGAGTGGAAGAATTTGGTCAAGTTGGAGAGTTGGGGTTGTGATAGAACCTCTCTCAAGAAGATCTGAGCTATCGTTGTGGAGGCGATGATGTAGTATGTGATGTTGGAAGGAAGAATTAAGGCTCTTCTTGGTCACCATTTCACTCTTCTTAATCATTTCAGGCTTGGCTTGTTTATTTCATTTCCCTTTTTTCTTTTATCTTTGTTGGAATCCTTAGTGTATGCTCATTTGAAGAATAGGAGGGCCACTGTCCTCCATGAAGGGCTTATTTTGCTTATAATGGAGCATGTCCAATCTCTTATCTTGGCTCCGACCATCAAAAGAAAAAAAGAAATTTTAAGTGCTTTATCTGGGTCATCAAATTCATATTCCTCTTCGGATGAGGATGAATGGAGTGAGGATGAGGATGATGTCTCCCCTACGGGTGTGGCTTCAGCTTCGAAGAAAAGGAAGATGGTAGGTTCTAAGAGTAACAAGGCCCTAAGAAGTTGGCCATTTCTGGGTGTGATGATACAGAAGTAGGGTTAGATGGGTCCTCTCCTAAGGCTATGGAAGTGGTTGTTGATAAAGGTTTTGTTGGTGGGGCTCTTGAGGTTGGGACCTAGGGTAATGTAGGTTCAGTTGAAAAATTGAGAAGACTATCAAAGAGGTTGGCCAATTTGAAGAAAAAGGATTCTGTAGTTGTGGCTAGGGATTCCAAAGAGGCCGAGGAAGGTAAGATTCCTATTGAAAAAATGATGACTATTGAGGATTCTCTAGTTCATGACATGCCTAAGGTGCCTCTGGACAAGGAGGTTGGGGATCTGAATTTGGAGGATGGGAAAAAGAAAAATGTTAATCTACCCTTGAAGACTGATCCTCTCTCAGAGGATTTTTTGTACCTGGACAAATATGATACTTCTATGTTTGGTTTGTTGGATATGGCTAGGTCTGGGGCTATGGGTACCTTCAAATTGGCCAAATGGAATTTGCAAGAATTCAATAAAATCAATATCAAGATAAGAGGCTTAAAGGTGAATATGTAGAATGTTCAGAAGGCCTCTATTTTTGACATCCTCATTGGTATAATGGTGGAATTGAAAGTTTTTTTAATGACTTTAAGTCGTTTTGTGAGGAAAGAATGCTAGCCCTTGAGGCCAAGGTTGCTGATATAAATGGTGATATTAAAAAATTGTTGCAGGTGAGCATACCTCAGTCAAGAATAGTGCACAAGCTTTGGAGATTCTCTTTAATAAAATTGGTCAACTTAGAGAAGATCAAGTTCTCTTCTCAGAGATCATGGAGAAAGAGCAAATGGCTAAGGGTAAGGGTAAAAAAGCTACGAAGGATGATGATAAGGTATCAGTTGGTAGAGGTTTGGCTGAATGGAAGAAAGCTTTTGATGCTGAGAAAAAGGAACTGTTGGATATGGTTGGAAAACATAAGAACCAGTAGATTGAGGTAGCCAAAACTCTGAGTGGCCTTAACTAGTTTCTTGCTTCTTTCTATTTCTTTTGGGTTTTAGTCTCTTGTAGGTTGTTTTGCAAGTGGGTGTTGTTGGTTGTTTTTTGTCTTTTTTTAGTATGGCACCCATGGTGGTTGGTTTTTTAGTTGTTGGATTGCTACTGGTAGGCTATCAATTGCTTGTTGGAGAAACATTTTGTTGTAAAGGGTTTAGGGTCCCTTCAAAACTTGTTTTTCACATATAATCAAAACAAAGTATCTAGTGACTTTTCATTCAAGGGAGGACTCTTTATCAAATTTGGTGACTCAGCTACAACCCAAAACTCCTAGTTAAAAATTAGGCCTATGCATTCATGCCCAAGATTCAAACTAGGGCATCCTCTAGAGGTAATTTTTAGTACACTAAATTACCATATTTAGAAGAAGAAACATTGCACATTCTTTATCACATATAAGAGGAAATAAAAGCACGAATCCATCTCCTAGAACTCAATCTACACCACCATTGGGTAGAATATTTCAAACTAGAATACCTGCTACTCAAACACACAAGAATTTATTCCATATGGCTGCAACTATAAATCAGCCATTTGTATCTTTTCACGGTGGAAACCCTTTAATTTTAGCCCAGAAGAATGATATACCAATCAATTCCCTCAAAATTATCCCTCATTTAACTAGTGAGACATCCACAACTCTAGTAGAGGACATCATATATGTGGCAAATATATGCTCTGTGCATGATGTAACAAAGGAAAATGTGGTTGTTAGGCTTCTAGCCACTTCCCTTAAGAGTAAAGAATTGTAGTGGTGTAGAGTCTTGCCACCTAACTCCATTTACATCTGGGATGAGTTAAGTGAAATATTATGCAAGCACTTTGAAGAAAAAAGTGACCATTCGTCCCTAATAGAAAAATTGAAAATAATGTAAAGAGCACCTCATGAATTCATAAGTGACTTCAACTATAGATTTAAGAAGGCCTGGGATGGAATCCCTATCTTGGTGAAACCTTCTCCAGAGTATGCCTTCCTTTATTTCTTAAAATCTCTTAATAGTGATATAGTTGTTATGATTCAATCTATTGGAGGATTTACCTTACCAAGTGCATATGATATTGCCATAAGGGTAGAAAATTGCTTGATACAAACTGGGAAGATAGCTCCTAGGCCATGAATGCCTTTATTTCTAGAGCTTCCTTCATAGCCAATAGTGGATCCTATCCTAGTAGCTCCTATTCTCATGGTTTCCACAAGCCAACCTTCCACTTTTGCTACACTTCCAGATGAATTGGGCACCTTGCTCCGAAATATGAATAATGAGTTAGTAACAATTGAGAGGAAAAAATCTCAAAATAATAGACCCTATCAACCTCCAAATCAAAGTTATCAACAAAATAGACAACCTTATCAAGGGAAAAACTAGTGGAGCCATACTAGAAGCCCTTGGGTAGCATACATCCACTTGCTACCAACACTTCAAAGGATTTGGTCCCGATTCAGAACAATCTAGCCCAAGATTAGGAGTGGTGTTAACCATACGAGAAACCTCATAATAAAAATGCTTGCCAAAATGGGGAATTTGTGCAAACTTTGATGGTTTAGAATGAAACCTCCACCTCAAGACAACAATTTAATGCAAACCAAAAAGCTACTAGCATGTAAGATCATTTTCATGAAGAATCCTCACTGGTTAATTAGCATCAAGAATATTTTTTTGGTGTAAATTAAGTAGCTACTAATATAATAGCCCAAAACACAAGATCAAAGAAAAGGGAAATGGAGGGTGGTACATGTTTCATGGTTGGGAAAGCATCAGTCTCTCAATAGCCTCAACAAGGTGTAGATGTTGGACCAGCAGATAGAACAACAAAGATTCCACAATCAAGTCAACATATTGATAGGACTAACAAGACTATGGAGCAACCTAAGGTCACTCAAACAACAAGGACAAAGCTTATTGTTCCAAGGGTTTTCCAAAAAGCCAGTCAACTTCTTTTGAAAATGGTGGATCAACTAAAGAAATCTAACTTGAATGTTACTATGTGAGAGTCTCTATCCATTTCATCACAAAGAGATTTGCTACAATAAGCCTTGAAGGAACATCAACTACTAGGTGATGTACAAGAAAAGGAGTAGACTACTCCACCAAGTAGCCTAGTGCAACCCAAAGAGGAGGAGAATTCTAATAAAATTAGTAAGCCACCTCCCTTCTATCTTTCTTTAATTTTTGGAAATAATATAGTTCATAACTGTATGATAGATCCTGAGGCTAGTAGTTCTATGATGCCTAAGAAGGTGGATGACATGCTTGGCATAAAATATGAGCTTGTGAAAAAAGGAGTCTTATAGTTAGATGACACTACTATCAAAGCAATGGAGTAATTAAGAGCCTAAAATTGACCTTACATGCATGCCTTAGCTGTGAAGTGTTGCAAGATATTTCAGTCATAGACCTCCTTGCCCATTTTTCCATTTATTTGTCTAGATATTTCATTGTCAAGATAGGTGGATACCTATCTTTTGCTTGGTACCACATGTTATTCAGAACTAGATATGGAACCAAAGTGACCATCATATCTAAAGCCATAACAAAGGATCATCTAGTGCCTTACATTCCTAGCCCTATAAACATGAATTGCACATTGCATGATCAAAAGGATGTGTGTTATGTCCAGGAACCTACCACTCCTTTAGAGGAGGTTCTTGACTATTTTCTAGATGAATGGGATAATGAATTCTAATTTGACCCTCTCACCATAGTTGAAGTGGAGGAAAATGGTCTTCGCACCTATTGTATTCATGAGGAAAATACCCCCATCTCCAATCTCATGAAAACTCAAGAGGATTTAGGGGGATTGTGGCATATGTTTTTAGATGGCTCTCAAAATAAGAATGGTGCAAATTTTGGTGTAATTCTAGTATCCTCGAGTAAAGATAAGTATTACTTCTCTTTCAGAATTTATTTTAGTTGCACTAACAATGTGTTTGAGTATGAGGCCCTCATTCAAGGCCTCTAACTTGCAAAAAAGAAGAATATAAAATTTTGCATGTATTTGGTGATAGTGAATTGGTTGTTCACTAGGTTAGAACTCAGAGCATAACCAATAATAACCTAATAAAATACTATAAACATAGGGTTTAGGATTTTATAGAAGGCTTTGAAGGTTTTAACATCCAAAAAAAATTGAGAAATTGAAATAAGCATGCTAATAGACTTGCAAAAATTGGTGCTCAATTTGGCATACCAACACATATTGCAAGCAAAATGGAGCAACACATCAGGCTCATTGTAAGGCTTGTTGTTTTGGATAATCAAGATCATTGGCAGGTCTTTGAAAATGACCATAAAATAGTGAATTTTATGAAAGAAGAGGAAAAATTTTCTAAGGGAAATCAGTCCAAGCTGCAAAACCAATATGGTGACTAGATTATGTAGTTGAGTAGCAACAAGCTACCAAGTGGTCTCATCACTCTTGAAAGCATCTTCAACTTTGATGACCAACTGAAGGAGAAAAAGATGAACCTTGCTACAATGGAGGGTGACTACAAGTCAATATTTATTGTAGAAGGAAAGTCCCTCAACATGGGAAAGGTATGCTTTGTTACTGAACATGAGGTTTTTATTGATCTTTGTAATAGATACAATGATGTAGTTACATGGACCTATGAATATCTAAAGGTTTTTGACCCAAACCTTGCACAACATACCATTGATTTAGATCCAAATGTTAAGCTTGTGAGGCAAAAGTAGAGGCTTATAAATCCTAAGATTGATCTTGTGATGAGAAAACACTTAACCAAATTGATTGAGGCTAGAATCATATTCCCCATCAAGCATTCTTCATGGGTGGAAAAATAAGTACTTGTTAGGAAGAAGAATGAGGAAATTAGGCTTTGTGTAGACTTTATAGATCTAAATAGAGCCCCCCTAAAGGATTATTATCCCCTCCCCTCCATGGAATAGATCCTATAAAAGGTCAGCAATTCAAAAAGGTTTTCCTTCTTGGATGGCTATTCAGGCTATAAACAAGTTCTTGTTCAAGAATATAATCAACACAAGATAACCTTTACCATAAACTGGGGAATCTATGCTTATTACAAGATGCCTTTTTGTTTATCCAATGTAGGTGCCACTCTTCATAGAGCCATGGATATGGAATTTCAAGGTGTGTATAGACAATTTGTTTTGGTCTACTTGGATGATATCATAGTGTTTTCAAAACATGTAGGAGACCACTTTAGTCACCTTGAATAGGTATTTTAGAGGTGCAGGGAATATGGTATTCCCTAAATCAAAATAAATGTGTCTTTTCCACTAACCAAGGAAAGTTATGGACACATTATTTCAAGGGATGGCTTGGTCATTGATCCTACAAGGGTAAAATATATCTTGGCCATCCCATTTCCTAGCCATAGGAAGGGACTGTAGAGTTTCTTGGGAATATTTAACTTTGTAAGGAGATTCATTCCAAACTTGGATGGGTTGGTAAATCCTCTTACTTCCATGCTCAAGAAAAATATGGTCTTCAAATGGACCAAGGAAGGTAAGGATAGGTTTGAGGCTATCAAACAAGAAATTGCTTAGACTCCTACCCTTGTCAATCCTAATTATGACAAGGATTTCATTCTTTATACTTTTGGAGGTGAAACAAGTATATCACTTGTTCTAACCTAGATAAATAAGGAAAATATAGAGTAGTCCATTGCTTTCTTTAGTGAAGGGCTTAAAGATTATGAGGTCAAGTACAACTATGTTGAAAAGAAAGCTCTTGATGTTGTTAGAGCATTGAAAAATTTTGGCACATGTTGTCTAACAATAGGATACAATTAATGGTACCCCATGTTAGTGTTAAATAATATCTATTTAGTAGAGATATCAATGAAAAAAGGGCTGGATGGATCACCAAGGTGATGGAGTATGATATTGACATCAAAATCACCAAGCTAGTGAGAGGAAAAGGGTTGTGTGAACAACTTTTCTCATTACTTGAGACTCTTATAGAGGCTACCCTTGTGTTGCAAGAACACCAATCACCCAATATTGATGCTCATAGTAGTTGGGTGAATGATATGAATACCTTTTTGCAAGAAGGTAGATATCCTCCAAGTCTAGATAGGACCAAAACAAGACACTTCAAATTATAGTCCATTCCCTATGTTGTAGTGGATGGCATAATTTTCAGAAAGGATTTCAATGGGGTCCTACTAAGATGCATAGAGGTAGATCAGGTCAGTAGACTGTTGGAAAAATTCCATGATGGCTCTTTAGGTGGCCATTTTTTTGCAAGGTCCATTACTACAAAGATCATGAGAGTTGGTTATTATTGGCCAACCTTGTTCAATGATGCTCACAAATGGATGGGAAATTTTAAAAATTGTGTTTTCTTTTTTGGAAAGAAAAGGTTGGCTTCCCTCCCTCTCCATCCCATTTAGGTTGATCAACCATTTACATAGTGGGGTTTGGATTCTATTTGTATGATAAATCCACCATCAAGTGTTGGTCATAAATGGATTTTGGCAGCCACAAACTACTTCACCAGGTGGAAAGAGGTAGTTGCCTTGAAGGATGCCATTGATGCTTCAGTTTTGGCATTCCTCAATGAAATTGTTACAATATTTGATACTCCTTCCACGTTCATATCTAATAACGCCAAGGTTTTTACTAGTGCTCAAGTCCTAGATTGGGTAGTTAGGAATGGAATATATTTCAAGACCTTATCTAGTTATTACCCTCAGGGTAATGGCTTGGTTGAATCTTCAAATAAAAACCTCATCAGGATTATCAAGAGGACCATTGAAGACAATCAAAGAGTCTGGCATAGAAAATTGAAGACAACCCTTTGGGATGATATAATTAATCCTAAAAGATAAATTGGTAATTCTCCTTTCATGTTAGTTTGTGGAAGAGAGACAAGGATACCATTATCATTGGAGCTACCTTCTCTTGAGTTGGCACATCAACTAGAGTTAGAAGGAAATGATGCTATGATAGTAAGACTACCTAAGCCTTTGGAATTGGAGGAAACAAGGAAGTGCTATGCAAACCCTAGAGACTCATCAAGCACAAGTCAAAAGAAATTTTTACAAAAAGGAAACCCACAAAGTGTTCTAAGAGGGAAATCTACTGCTAAAATGGGATGCAGAAAAAGACAAATATGGGAGGAATTCCTAGTTAGATGCCATCTGGAGTGGTCCATATGTCATCACTAGCTGTAAGGAGGCCAATTATTTTCATCTCTATAGGCTAGATGGTGAGGTTCTTCCAATATCATTCAATGGGATTCACCTCAAACCTTATTTCTAAAGGTTTTGAGTTTCATGTATATATTAGTTAGCTATTTTGTTTTCCAAGAAGTGCTTTAGGTACCCTACATTCTCCTTAAGGGAATGTATGTTTTTAGCTTCCCTACTTTCCTCCAAGTCCAACTTGCACATGTTTTGTTTTTCTCTTAAGAGGCCTAGTTGTTGAATAATTCCCTTAAATCTATGCCCAATGGACTGATAAGGCCCCTGTATTCCATGATTATTGGACAATTATCCCATAGAAGTCACCATAAATTTTATCATTTCATGCCACCATGATGACCCATCATTGATAACCAATCTAAGGGATCCCACATGGGCCATCTTACATGAATTTTCCTTGAGGGGGTCTCAAATTGGCTAAGTCATAAGTTTTTGGGCTTTTAGGTTTTCACTTCCCTTCGTCATCTCTCTTGTTCCTTCTACTCTTTCACCTTTCTTCCTTCCATTATGCCTAATTGTTTTGGGTTTTGTCTATTGGCCTTAACTTTTAACCCTTATCTATTCCTCGTAAGCCATTCTTTTTACCCCTCACCCCCAATCCCCAATAGATTTCTACAAAATTTGGCTTAAGTGTCAAATTTTTGGGTTTCAAGATTTGGGCTCCCCTCTTACCTCTTACCTACTTTAGGTAAGAGGTAAGGCTTCCTCCCAATTCTCGATTCCTAAATTTTTTTTATTTTTTGGGCCTTTAGTTTTCCTTTTATCTTTCCTTTGTAGGAGGTAAGCCTTCTTCCAAAGCTTTCTTCAAAAAATTGACAAGTGTCAAATTTTCAAATTTCAAGAGTCAGGCTTCTCCCTTAGCTTTTATTGCTTTAGGTAAAAGATTAGTTTCAAGCCTGACATCCGATGTTCACCTCTTTTGGGCCCAACACTTGATGTCTACTACTTTTAGGTCCAACTCTCGATGTCTATCTCTTGGTTGTAGGGATTCAGGCTTCTCTCTTACCTCTTACCTGCTTTGGGTAAGCAATAAGACTTCTTCCTAATGCCTAATTCATGATAGTGAGCTCTTTTTGGGGCTTTGGACCATTTAATGCATAATCAATGATTCTTTTGGGCCCAAAGCCTCGACAATTCTATGAAATGGTGTGTTTTTGCATGATGATGCCATTAATGCTCAAACCACGTTCTCAACTACCTATTTCAACTTTTGGGCAGCAAGGACACCATTTAATGCATTCTCTAACTTTTGCAAGTGGATTTTGTGGTACCCATGCTTATTCATTGCTACTTTTTTCCCCCTTATGATGGATCCCATGCCCAAATTGATGATTTCATGGAGGATTTTGGAGGTACTTTTGGATAACCTTTGCAGAGGTATAGTGACTAGGATTGTTTTGAGCATGGATTTCCTAATTGATCTCCTCAATCCTTTCAGATCAGACTTATATTGACTACTATCCCTAGAGGGGTTAGGGTTTAGTTTGTAATCATCCAAGTTATGCTTGATCTATAAAAGCAACACTTGCAATCTTTTTAAGGGTTCTACTTTTGGGCTCCTCTCACAATTTTCTTTAGCAGATATTGTATTTCTCCATTTTTCCATTGTAAATTCTAGCTTTTATGCCTTATGTTAATGAAATCCAACTATTTATCACTCTTATCTCTTGCATTCTGATGAGAGGCTTAGATATGCTCTCATATAAATCATTTTATGTTTAAAAGACTTGTTATTTTTGTTAATTAACATGATTGGCGATAGACTATAGACTAGTATATTTACTTACTTTGCTTTATGTTTGGGTAATTTAGTAGATATATTTGAGGTAGTGTTCTATGTTAAATGTGTTGCTTTCGTGATGATATTGATGAGTTAATTATGTAGTGATAATATTTTACTGCCATAATTGGTATCCTTTTTTTAAGGGTTTTATTTAGGGTATTTAAAAGAATGATGATGAAGTTAAACTCCCTGTTTAATTAAGGAAGATAATCATGCCATTGATCAACCTAGCTAGATGATGAATCACTCAAGTCCAAATCAGCTTCTTTGTAGTCGATTTGGGAACTTCTAGTCCCAGCATCGATCTAGCATATTTCTCTATGTTTATTCTCAGTCCTGTTTTAGTTCTGCTTTAGTTTTATTTTTAATCTTTAGTTTGGATGCCTTGAATCTTGGTAGTTAATGCCATGTTGTGAATTTAATAAGGATATAGTTATAAATATCCATGTTTCAGTTTTAGATAGGAGTTAGATAATTTTTAGATAAGAAATCTTGTAATGGTTACAATACTTTATTTTGCACCCTGATTTGATCAATCTAAATGAATAAAAGAAGTTAACTTGAATTACTGTGTTAAGGGTATTACCCGAGGAAGAGTAGGGCCTGCTCAACCAAAGGAATTGATCTTGTTTGGTATTTTCTAAGTTTATGTTATTTTTGTTCATGAATATTAAATTTGAAGTGTTAGATGTTAAATTTGGAATGTTAAGTTAGTTTGAATCACTTTCAACAATTATGGATGAATCGCTCTTAAGTTTAGTTTATCATAATTAGAATGGTTTGTTAGATTCATCATAAAGTTTATCAAGATAATCAGTTTTAGATGTTGTTTGCAAGAATTAAGTTTGGTGATTATTTGTTAAGTTAAATTGAAGTAATGATGGGAATTTATGGAAACATGGAATTGAATTTTTTTTTAAATCTGTTCATGGAAATTAGTATTTATTTTTTCTAGATTAATCATTATTTCCTTGCAATTCATTTCTATTCTTTAAAATAGTATTTATTTTCCAGCAAATCTTAAGATAGATATCTTTTGAAGTAAATTAGAATTAAAATTGGATTTCAAATTCTAGATTAAGAATTAAGATAAATATTAGTCTCTTCCATGAATCAGTCTCAATCAAGCCAAATGAAGTCATCAATAAGTCGACAAAACCTTAAGTTAGGAAGAAAGATAGAATTAGTCCTTAGGAATTAGTCACTAAAGTTCAGCTCCTGAGAGCTCCTGAAGAGCTCCTGAAAGGTCTTGAAGGAGCCAAATTGACACCTGAAGTCACTATTTACAACTCAAACCCCCCCAAAAGTCCATGACAAACATCCTTATCGCATATAGCTCTAAGAAACACTTGGTTTGATAATTGATTGACTAAATGATGCAAGTTGTGACATCCATGACCTTGCCCATCATTTTTGGTGTCGTTGTTGGGGAATTAAAAGATTTGGCTATTTAGTGTGAAGCCTTAGTGTTGATAATGAAGAGAGATATGAATTGTGGATGAGACAAAATAAAGACCATCTAGGGAGGTTTCTTCCACGAAGCATTGATTTTTGAAGAAATATTGATTTTGATCATGAATAAGACATTCAACAATACCAGATCGAAGATCAAGAAGATAATCAAGAATGTTAGATTGAAAATCAAGAAGAAAATAGAGATCCATTTCAGGAAGAAGAAATGGTTGATCAACTAGAATGTCCACCAACAAATAGGACCTTTTCATATCCTATAAATCTTGAAAGATAGATTGGTGATCCTCCTATGAAGAATATTTCACCCTCAGTTTTTCCTACCTTTAGGGGAAAAAATTTAGAAGATCCTAATCAATTTCTATTTGAATTCAAATTTCTATGTCAAACCTATGATTACGCAAGTGATAACTAGAAGTTGAAGTTATTTCCTTCTACCTTGAAAGAGTCAACTCTACGATGGTTCATGGGTTTAGGAGTAGGAACAATTGGAACTTGGCAGCAAATGGAAACTAAGTTCTTGGATAATACCAAGATTACTATCAAGTAAGGGATAGGAAGGAAGAATTTTTTTGAATAAGACAAATGGAGGATGAAAGTCTAGAGGATTATGCTGATAGATTCTAGTTTGTGCATCAGAGGTGTACTAATGGGCTAGATAACAAAATTAGTAAAACAATTTTTCTGAGAGGAATTGATGATGATTCAAGAGAATCTTTGAATCTAATGGGGAAGGGAGACGTTAACAATCTTTCCTTGGATGATATTGTTGAAATATGTCAAAACTACTCTAGAACTAGGGTAGGAACAAGAAAATCCAGAAGAAAAAAGGCTCATACTACTGATATGTTAGAAGTAATGGATAAATTAGAAAACATGAAGACTGATTTACTTCATCTTAACATGTAGGGAGATAAGAAGAACACAAAACCTTTGTCTATTTATTGTTCCAAGTGTAGGGGAAAACACCTTTTAAGAGAATGTCCATGAAATCAAGTTGATATCTGTGAGATTTGTGAGAAACAACACTCAACAAGTTCCTGTAATATTTTGGTTGGAATTAAGAGCAATTTGAAGAAACCACATGTGATAGAAGAAGAGCTCAATTATGTTAGCTAGAGACCTCAAAACACAAGATACAATGCTAATCAAAGATAGTATGGTTCTACATCTAGCTGGAATCAAAACCCTTGGAAAAACCAAAATCAATGGACCCCTCAATATCAACCACAACCACCACCTACATATTGGGGTCAACCTGAATGGATGAATCCCCAATGGAACCAGTCACAATGGCAAGCTAATCAGCAGCCACAATGGCAATAAAATTAGCCCTCATGACAACAAAATTAGACGCAGTTCCAACCATGGAAAAATCAGGGGAAAAAACGTCCCTGGGGATAAACATCTCCAACAATAAATTCCCCTAATCTAGCTAATGACCAGGTAACCTAACCTCAATTTCTAGCTCAACTGGTTGCAAATCCGAGAAATACCCGTAATGATGAAAATCCCCCTAATTTGAATGTTATTGATGCTAATGATATTCAATTGAGAAATCAAACTATTCAATCTAAACTAGCATAAAAAGTTCAAGAAGGTGGGGAAGACAATGAAAATTCAGTAGAGAAACACAACTTTGAGGAAGAACAAAATGTCAATCAGGCACCTTACCCTGAGAGATTGAAGGAAGAAAAAGTTATTCCTAAAATCTCTCAACCCACTTACATGAATGTCATCAATTCTCAACTTCTTCATGAGTTGAAGAAGATTAACATTGAAATTCCACTATTACAGGCCATAAAAGACATACCAGAGATAAATCAGTTATTCAAATCCCTCTGCATGAAAACTCCAAGGAGGAAAAAGAAATTACCTTCCACAATTCAAATAGGGACAAAAATCATTGATGTGTTATCAGGAAGATTGCTTCCACAGAAATATAATGATCTGGGTAGTCCTGTAATAACCCTCAATATTAATGGAAAAGAGATATCAAATGTTCTAATTGATTTGGGAGCTTCCATAAATGTTCACATCTGATACTATTGAAATGCTAGGAATGACAACTATTCAACCAACAACAACTATTTTACAGTTAGCTGACCAATCTACTACCAAACTTGAAGGTATCATAGAAGAAATCATGGTCACCATTGACACATGGGATTATCCAATTGACTTTTTTTTCTTAAAGCTAGGAAGAAAGATTCTGGTTATCCAATCATCTTAGGAAGACCATGGTTGGCTACTGCTACTGCCTTAATTGATTGCAGATCTAGAAGTATGATCATTTGAAATGGTCAAAAGCAAAAAGAATTGTCACTCCATCCACCAGCACAACCATCAATCCATCCACACACTCAACTGTGGGTTGATGAAGATTTAGAATCAAAAGGTGATGGAATTGTTGAGTTAGCTATGGTTACCTTGGTTGAATATATTGAGGAGTGTGAAGATCAACAATTTACTCCTGAAAACAATACTCCAATTGAGAAAGGAAAGGGTCAAGCAACATTGCATCAACAACACTCTTGTACCGTTGGAAATTATCTGGATTCAATAAATGAAACTAAAGAAATTCAAGTAGCTGGAGATAAACCTCTCAACAATAATTCATCTTTATCCCCAACACAAGAAAAATAATTGAAGGATATTTTAGAAAAACACACCGAAGCTTTTGCTTGGGAGTACATGGATATGAGAGGAATTCACCTTTCAGTTTGTAGTCGTCACATATACAATGAAGATGTAAGACCAATTAGACAAGGTCAAAGGAAAATCAATCCTGTTCTTTGAGAAATTGTTAAACAAGAAATAGAAAAGCTGCTCAAAGTAGGATTCATTTACCCAATATCTGATAGTCAGTGGGTTTCTCCATTGGTTATTGTACCAAAGAAAAATGGTAAATGGAGAGTGTGCATAGATTATAGAGAATTAAATAAAGCAACAAAAAAGGACCATTTCCCATTTCCATTCATCGACCAAGTACTTGATAACCTAGCAGGCAACAATTACTTCTTTTTTCTTGATGGATTAGTGGATACAATCAAATCCAAGTAGCCCCTAAAGATCAAGACAAAGCTACTTTTACCTGTCCTTCGGGTACATATGCTTATACATTTTTACCATTTGGACTGTGTAACACGCCTGCCACTTTTCAAAGAGTGGTGCTCTCTATCTTTGCAGATTTCACCACTACATGTGTCAAAGTATACATGGATGACTTTACTGTTCATGCAAAGACATTTGAGGAGGCCCTTGAAAACTTAGAAAAAGTATTGCAATGATGTAAAGATCACAATTTTTCCTTAAATCATGAAAAAATTTCAATAATGATGACAAAGGGTATAGTTTTGGGACATCACATCTCAAAAGAGGGGATAAAGGTAGATCCCAAGAAAGTTAAGATCATATAGAACATTGAAATCCCTAAGAACCAAACTAGTGTTTGAAGTTTTCTTGGGCATGCTGGATATTATAGAAGATTTATAGAAGGATTTAGTAAAATTGTTGGACCCTTGTTCACATTGCTCAAGAAAGAAGAGGAGTTTGTATGGACAGAAGATTGTCAAAAATATTTTGAGACAATTAAAATAGCTTTAACGACTTCTCCAATTATTAAAAGACCTATTTGGGGAGAACCATTCCACATACATGTTGATGCATCCAATTTGGCTATTGGAGCAATATTAGGACAAAAAGATGACAATGATGCCATGCATGCAATTTATTATGTTAGAAAAAATTTAAATCCTATTGAAAGAAATTATAAGACAACAAAAAAGGAATTTTTAGTTGTAGTATATGCAATAAACAAATTTAGGCATTATATTATAGGATACAAAGTTTACGTACATACAGACCATGCTACAATTAGATATTTGATGAACAAGGGTGTAGTAGGTGGATGCATTATTAGATGGTTACTGTTGTTGCAAGAATTTGATGTTATTATCATAGATAAGCCTGGAAAGGATAAGTCATACCAATAGAATTTGAATTAAGAACACTAAAAACTGTAGTAGAAGTTGGAATTGATTTACCAGAGTCCAAGAAAAGTAGAATTTTGTAGCTCAACAAACTTGGCGAGATTAGAATGGAGGCTCTTTAGCATACAAAGGTAATTCAGAAGCAAAGAAAGGAATGGCACGATAAACATATTGTGTCTAGGAAGTTCAAGGAGGGAGATTGGGCATTATTATTTGACTCCAGATTTAAAAAGTTTAAAGGGAAATTCCATACAAGATGGTTAGGACTGTAAGGAAACTATGCCATGAAATGACAATTTCCACATAACCCAAATATGAAAACATGCAAGTAAAATACTCAACATCAACATGCAAGAGAATAGACAACATACCCATCAAAGATGACACAAGATATACCCCCGGAAAACCCTCAAGAGGGAAAACCCAAATTTCCAAAAGTATCCACACTCCATGTATTATTCAGCAATGAAAACCCATTACAATACATATGCAGAGACTCCATGAACACTCAAGCACAAGCTATCCATGCATTCCATGTGACCAAGCATGAATCCACACATCCCATGCCATGCTTCAAACCCTCACACATGCACAAGCTCAACCTTGACCAACTTTTGATCCAACCCTAAACAACTACCCATGTGGTTGCTTTTATAGAAACAAGCTCCCACAAAACCACCAAGTGGTATTACATAAACCATGTGCCCAAAAATACTACATCATGTGACCCCACATTTAATATTGGGTACTTTATTATTTTATTATTATTCCCCAATATTAAATAATTACATTTTACAATTATGTCCCAATGTTACATACAACAAAGTGGCCCCAACATTATAACTCCTTGTGATGCACATTCACCTAGAAACCCCTAGGTGCACCACACACATAATAAATAAATAAAACATTACAAACATTATGCAAGGTGTACAACACCTAATTCTAACAATCTCCCACTTGTTGTATACATTGCATAAGGGGGTAACAAATAAACTCCATAGGCAACATGTACCATCCTGGAATCCAAGTGCTCCATGTGCTCCATCAAGATACCTGTAACAAGAACCAAGGTGACCACCATCTCATCCATGAATGCTCCCATCCTCCACCATGCCAACTGCACTAAGATATGAACACATCCAAAGAGATGTCACACTAACTGTCACAAAGAAGCATAAACCTGCCTCAACCTGATATCTCAAAACACAAACACTGAATCCAATATGCACCAGTAGCTGTCAAGAATAAATCACCATAGCTGAAATGACACTCACAACAAGTGCCAACACATCCAACTATCCATACCTCCAAGGTATACATAACATAGTAAACTCATGCCAACAACATATCCACCCATAAACCACAATGACAAACTCCATGTGCAAACCTGTCAAAGCATGACATACACATCCAGGAGCTCCCACTGCATGGGCAATGTCAAGATGAATGCAAACCTGGAATGAGCGCATTCAACGCGTCGCTTCGTTAACATCCCAAAAAAGGCACCATCACAAAGGCATACCAAGTCTACTACTAGCATCTCATAGAAGTAAACATGTAGTACCAAGGAACATCCACAATGATAAGCAAAACCTGCAAACCAAACACCTGTAGCATGTCCTCCTACACACACCTCTAAATGCCAACTGTGTCAAGTATGATCTCCTCCATAATACCCCATAACAAAATCCATAACCACATCCATCCATCCAATCACCAAGATCAAACATAACATATGTAACTAACATGGATGTAAGCATCTCAAAACAAGAAGATCAAACTCAAAGTAATCATTCCCAAACCAAGGAAATCAGCCCAATAAACCATCTCCTAAACTCAACATGTACAAGGAGATAAGCATGCCAACACTCCTCAAATGAACCCTCCAGAAACCAAATATCCATGGCTCAAGATCCATATCCATGAGAAGACAAAGCATAAACATAATGCACCTGAAAGAATAATGGGCAATACCTCTCAAGTGAACCACCGAGTAGACCAAGAGTGGGGAATGAGAATGCTCCTCTAGGATATCCAAGTCATCATGACTCAACCAAGAACACTCTCCTCATTCAGTCCATGTTGAACTCACGTCCAACCAAGGTGTAGGCTCCCTCGGACTTCCTGCTAAAACCTCATCAAGAGTAACCATATCAATATGTCTCTAACCACAAGAGAACACCAAGCCTCACCTATGTCTCCAAGTATCCATGAGCACCTGTAACCGATCAATCCATGCTAAACACCAAGCAAATGATCAATGTACTCAATACAAAGAGAACCAACCAAGATCAAAATCATAGCTCCAACTGCAGAATCAGGAACATAAACATGACACCATGATCTCACATCCTCTCAAAAGAAGATCACATGCTCAAATCATCATAACATGTACCATGCCACAACTCTAAACTAGTAATCAAGAGTATACCATGACATAATAACACAACCATCCTACAACCAAGGATCACCTGTCAAAACCAACAAGTCATAAATAATACCTCAACATCTCCAACACCTGATGTCAAAGAACTCTCACTGTAGCACACAGAATCCAAGAGCTCCTCCATGACACCAAAGATCACCTGCTGAAGACAACCATCCATAATAACCAATGGATCCACATCATTGCCAAATGCTCCCACTGAACCGTGATACCGAGCAATCCCATGGCACCATGATGCACCATCAACACCACATCACTGTCATAAGCTCACACAAGACCTGTGAATCCAAGCTCTCAATGACAACATGATAACCATCCTCTAAAGCAAGAAGATACACCGCCAAACCATCATATCCATCACCGCCAAACCATCACTGTCACAAGCTCCCACTGAACCGTGTAACCAAGCTATCCATGACATCGATACAAATCCTAATCTAAGAAGATACACCGCCACAACCATAATCAGGATCCAATCAACACCACCAATCATGTGACCTGTAAACCATCATAACATGCCAAAGTCTCTAATGCACAAGAAACATCCATGACATCATGATCACCACCAAATATACCAACAAATCAACCCAACCGTGTCCACATATCTGCATAATCATAGTCAACTACATAGGTCTCATATCATGACTGTACCTGGTAATACCATCTCATCTCCTTAACATGACAACCAAATCAGCAAACCAAGTGACTAAACCAAGCCACTAAAATTGATCATGCATCAACACTGAAAATATCAATGGGCAAAGACAACCCATATCCAAGTCATAGGTGCAACAAGTAAGTATAGACCGCCTACAACATTGCACAACTTGTAGATACAACAATGCAACATACATGCTGATAACCATGTCAAAAAATAGAATAAACTGAGATGTACAACTGAGCATACAATGAATCCAATATCAAATATCCCAAATCCGACAATCCATAAGCTCATAATAACACCATAGTCAAATAGACCCATAAACAGCTCAGATGAGAAAAACAGAAAATAAACCATGCCAAAATATCTCCAAACCTGATCCACTGCGTAGTAATCTGAACAA
>VDFB02190972.1:0-28258 GCA_007258455.2 Sequoia sempervirens | reverse complement strand
TCCTCGAAAATCCTGACTTAAAGATTATCGTATACCAATTCCCTGCTCCTAAGTCCTCATGCTCTATTTATCTTGAGGAAATAGGATAGTTTAAGCATTAGTTTAGTTGTAGTTAAGATCTGCAAAACCAAAGAAAAACCTTAGCTGCAATGTATTGGTTTTCTTAACCTTGTGCCTCTTCCAAGTCAGTCAAAAAGATGGGATCTAGAATAATTTACTTTTTCACG
This sequence comes from Sequoia sempervirens, assembly GCA_007258455.2. Lineage (NCBI taxonomy): Eukaryota > Viridiplantae > Streptophyta > Pinopsida > Cupressales > Cupressaceae > Sequoia > Sequoia sempervirens. Next base: position 28,031 of record VDFB02190972.1, on the reverse strand, counting down.
CATATCAGCAAAAGAGGGAGCTTCCCCTCCTAATTTGAAGAGTAGTTTAACTGTGCATAGCTGTCTGTTGCCAATAAGCACTCTAGAGGTGCGAATTGTAACACCAACAAAGTAAACAGGGAATGATTGATAAACACAAACTTAAATAAACTCGCTTTCAAAATACCCTAGAAGACTCATTGTACTTTTGAGAAGTATGCTGAAATAAAGATTATGCAAGTTAAACATATAAGACAATAACGCTGAAAGATTTTGAGACTGTGGATCAAAGCAAGGTAGACATAAGATTTATTTCCTCAAATTCCAATAGTAATAACACATCTGGGATAGTAGATTGTAGCAAAAGTAGGCATACAATATACGATCAAACCAAATCACACTTGACAAAGTTGAACATATACTGAATAGCAAACTTACAGGAAAAAGTAGGCTCAGCAATTTTGTTATCACAAGCACAGTTAAAAAATAAATGGGAAAGGCTGTCCTTATTTATACACAAACAAGGAGTAGGGAACCCTAAAATCTCCTTGTGTTTACAACTAGTCTGGCCAACATGGAAGATTTATTTCTAAAACCAAACAAAAGATAACTGATAACTATCTATCTGCTAACATAAATTAACTGACTCAACTAAAAGAAAGGCTCCAACTTCACAATTGGTATCTCCAAGGAATAGATATGCATGAAACAGAACAACCAGTTAACTTGGAAAAGGCATCAGGTTAACTGCTACCTTCACTTCAGTTCTATTCCTAGAAAACTTTGCATGCTCCAACTGGCAGTTCACTAATTGATAACTTTGGCGGCTCCACAACTGGAGTGATGACCTTTGTTTCTTCTACAACTTTATGCTTCTGATGCTTTTCTTGATTTTTCAATGAAAGAGTATTGTATAATGAAAACTGTGAAGTTTGACTGTGAACACGCCTATATTTAGACAAGTTTTGCACAAATGCTAAAAATAGTTTTTGCTGATTTTTCTTCAGAAAAAGGCAGATTTTTCGGAAAAAAGTTTAGGTTTGGGTTTTCTAGAGAATGTCATTGTGAAGAGACCCAAATCGTCAAATTTTGAAAAAGCTGATTTTTTCAAGAACATGCAAGATCCCCTAAAAAGTAGAAGCTGCGAAGCAAATTTTCCCAAAAAAAGTTGAGGTTTGGGTTTTGTAGACAATCTCATTCTGAAGAGACCCAGATTGTTAGATTTTGAAAAATCTAAGGATTTCTTGAACATGTGTGATTTCCTAACATATAGGAGCTGAAGAAGGAGACGAAAAGTTTTCCAATCTTGAAGAGGAACAAAGAACAAGTAGACCCAAATCGATGAAATTTGAAAATCTTGACCACCTATTTCTGAAAATTGATGCCCTAGAAAAATAGACCCTGAAAAAGTGAGCTTTTGTGCTTCCCAATCTCAAATCCACGAAGAACATTGAAAAATCACAACGTTTGAGCCTTCAAATCCTGTTGAGAAGAAAATTTTACGTTTCTTCCTCTTGAAGATAACCCGCAAATTGTGAATAATGAATATTCAAGGCTTGCTTAAATAGAATTTTGGAGAAAAACACCTTCATGCATGAAACCCTAAAATTTTCAAGTCCATGCACGCCCTTTTCTGACCTCATTTGCATCAAAATTAAAGAAAAATCCTTAATATGGCATTGAAAATTGTGCATGCATAAACTTGCTTTTTTGAAAAAGTAACCGAGGACAAAATTTTTCTAAGGCATGATGCCTTGGGCGCCCTTCTTGACCAAGGGCACTTTTCCTCTCTAGAGTTAGAATATTTTTTAGGATTTTCAACTTTTCCTCGTTTTTGACCTCAGTTTGATCATCATTTCCAGATGTTTGACAAATACGGTGAATTGGCTAACAAATTCGTTGAAGAGTGTGATCAAATCTAAGAAGGATCTCCTAGAGCTGAAAACCCTAAAAAGTGGTTTTGAGGGCTTGAAATCTTGGGCACCCCTAGTTCAACCATTTTTTAATGATTTTCAATTTTTCAAATTTTTCTCCTGTGCGTTCTTCGTTCGACCTACAATTGCCGGTGATTGATGAATCTTCTGGTCAAGCTGAGATATTCAATGGAAATCCTAAAGAAATCTATAAAGACTGGCCATTTTTGCAAACCCTAAAAGCTGCTTTTGAGGGCTCAAAACCCTAGGCGCCCCTGGTTGAGTAGGGCGCCCATGTGTGCCAAAGTGTAATGTCCCCATTTTTAGCACTACACTTTCAAGTGATTGATAGCCTATCGCCGGTGTGTTGTAGGCTAGTCAGTGGCAGAATTTGGGTTTCTGACTACTTGATGGTTTCCTCTGAAGATTTTGGGGTTTGCATCTTGGAGTTTGGCATTGCGGATTGCGGATTCTTTCTGGGTTTTCAGAAAGCTTCGCAATGGTGTCACATGCACTTTGATCCAAGCAACTTTATGAATTTACTATTTTTAGTAAATTCTATTTTTGGCAGTAGTTCAGTTGGCATCAATTCAGTAGGCTTTCCTCTTCAGGCCGTTCAGTTAGTATTTGTTGACGTCGTTTTTGGGACCGCACCAACACAGAACAAAGTTTCCCAACGGATACTCTATCCTCTCTTGAACAAAGTATTCAGCATGCTAAGATTGCGAGTGAGTTCATGCTTTCAACTCCAAGGTTCCTTTAATGCGAATAGACTCAGTTGGCTGATGTGTATTGTTGTGTTCTTACGAGGGGACTTACACAATTGTTCAGACTTCTTGCCGTTAGCAGTTGGTATATGATTTGAAGGGGATTCTTGCGTGTATGATTTGGCAATATAGTTCGGTTTCCTAAAGCTAATCAGAAATATACGGAAAGTAAAGAGTATAGGGCCTAAGAAACTTATGTTCTATTCTAAATGCAGGATATGTGGAGCTTTGTTTTAGTAGACTTCAACCGAATTTTACCTAGCCTCGCATCGGACAGCCTCGGTAAAATTGGTGCAATCTTCAAAGGGATAGCAAAGGATGTTCAAATTATGATTTAGCATACAAACACCATCACAACGACGCATATAAGCATACAAACCACAATCGAAGTTGAGCTCAAGGTAATTTCCAGTTGACCACGCAAGGCGAACTTATCATCAACAAGCCGCTAGTGGTATGGAATAAAGTGAAGCTACCTCAATAAAACACCACACATCAAAGTAAACTACTTGCATGAAATGAAAATTAAGCTACTTGGATTCTAAAGGAAGAAGAGACCTTGCTAGCTATTCATGACAAAGACGAATTCCACCATCAATAAAAAGATCTATTATCATGAAAGTATTACACAACAATCTCCACAAAGTTTTCAAAGGGAAAACTTTTTTTCTTCTCCACTTCATGCAAATGTCTATAATGTTTACCTTCAGCCTCTAGCTCCATTGCTAATGTCCTATATCTCAGCCTAATCTAATGAATTACAAAATGAGGGGACTTTATATAGCTAGCCAAGTCCCAAAGACGGGTTAGGTTACAATCAATAGAGTGGCTGAATCGCCACCTCACCCTAACCCCAAAACTGCCGTAATGGAGAGTAGCCAAATGAATCAAAGATTCCCACTCACTCCCAAAAATAGTAAAGGCAATAAATGCCCACAATTAGTCCTCTAGAAGATCCTCGTCCAGTAGTGCATTCCCGTTCTCCTTCTCTTTGGCTCCAAACTCAACAAATCTGTCAAGCACAGCCTCAACCTCCTGCTGAAACTGAGGGTCAGTAATAGTCCCCTCATCGTCCTGCTGATCAGCCCTAACAAGTGCGTTGACACTCTGGCCAACCGACTCTCTCCGTGGAGGCTGAATATTATCCTATACCACTTGCACCTGATTCAGTGTATTCCTCTGATCAGCAAATAAAGAGACCTCCTGTATACTTGGAGAACGTGTCTCCAATGGTGATGCAACTGACTGTGGAGGTTCTCGCTGGAGTAGGCCTTCATGAACTAGCTCTTTTCCTTTAGACTCGACCTCGTGTGATCCGCTTTCTTCGCCGGTGGTGGCGCCCCAGGATCTCCCATCGTTGTAAGTCAAAGCAATTGACTCCACTTCAACCTTCATCGCCTATCAACCTAAGCCTAGTGAATGTCAGACCGGATAGAAAGTGTATCCAAACTACAACCTCAAAGTTCCTCAACAACCGAGGTGGGTATGGAGTATTCTAATACCGCATAATCCGTATGAACAACATACATATCTTAGTTCACCTCGGTCTCGAACCGCACAACTTCACACCTCGACCGTGTAATTACAAACCGAGAAAACATTCTTTTTCCTTACTAATCTCATCTCATTGTGACAGCCCAATAACTTTATATTTGTTTTGAAAGCTTAAACTCCCCACAAGACTTTATTTGATGTTATGATGTGACTGGCAGTGCTACTCAATAGTGTGGTTATGAGAAATGATAAAATTGGAGTTCACTCTCTGCCTCCTGCTGCTCAGAGTTGAGAGGGACACACTCATCCGAAAGCGCGTCGCGACAATTGGAAATTCCACTTTCTTTTGAATGGTCAGCGCGTTAAATCGCCAGATATCTAGTGCATTTAGGCAACCTATATGGGTACGATGAAAAACCTTGCAGCCTAATGTAAGAAAATTTTGGAAACTGTATGAACCAGCACCCATACCTTTCAATCAGCTCTTGGGCCTCCCTCGAGATTCTGTGGTATAACCGCTCCTGAAGCAGTCTCGTGATATACATGGTGAAGGAATCGTTGACACGCTTGTAATGAGTAGTGCTTGCCAAATGCAACTGTGGACAAGCATCATATATTTTAAACTGGTGGGAGCCACAACCGACAGGTTCCTTGTAAGAGATCCCATTGTACTTCGTCATACGTGCCAACATATAGATGATGTAGGAGCTCATATAAAATATCTTCGTCCTTCTCAGGCTCAGGAGCTGCTCATGCAGATTATCACTTATCATCTCGGCCCAATTGACATAGTCTTTCCCTTCTAGCACGAGGTTGATGTAGTAAAACATCCAAGGCTCAAAAATAAATGACTGTGCACAACCACCAACCCTGCTCAGCATCATGATGAGATCGCAATATTCTTGTTTCAAGTCCTCCGCAATGATTTGCTTCGGCAACTTCGTTCGAGAAGGCTTGGGAGTGCTCATCCAGTGAGTGTTGATTGTCTCCGTGCATCTCTCGAAAGCAGAAGCGTACATTCGCTTAGCTCGCTCTCTGGATTTGTAAACCATATTCCTGTGCACCGGGATCCCGAAAGCTTCACCAATGGCTGCTGGAGTAAGATTGGCTAGTACTTGGCCATCTGGTGACATGATCGATCTATGATCCTTCTCATAATAATTGGCGCACTCCATCATCAGCTCCAAGCATTGAATGGCTGGCGGGAAACCAGCAGCTGCATATAACCCGCTTCGGACAATATTGTGCAAAGTAGTCGAAGGCCGATGACTTCCAATGCCCAGCATTCTGTTCTTGAAGGTCTCTAGGTTGATGGAGCCCAAGTTGGTGTCCGTCAGCTTGCCCAACTTTGAAATAAACTTTGACTCTGGCATGAACATCTTACTCAGCTTCTTGATCACAGCTTGCCTGGATGCACCGTTGTTATCCTTGCCAGTCGCCCTTGCCTCAGCCATCTGCAACATAACAAACTTTCATCAGCAAATTAAATTTATAAAATAAGATAAGACATTGTGTAGGGGCTGCAGTCGACTTCAAGAAGCTGCAATAACTTTTCTTATTTGCAAACCTCAGCTTCTTCTCCAATAAAATCGAACTTCAACACTTAGAAAAGGTTTCTAAGTAGACTTCAGTGACTTCACTATTCTTTAGCAACTCCAATCAGCAATCAGCAAGTTCGTATTTTTTAAATTCTCAGCAATTTCACCTCAAGGCGTCCTTCTTCAAATGCAGATTTGGATACTTCCAGCAACTTGCAAGTGCACCCCTCTTAGCTCTGGCAACTTCAAATTTCAATCAGCAACAAATTAAACTCAGCAAGTGCGCCCTTCTTGACTTCAGCAATTCTCCAACACTCTCAAGAACTAGTCGACTTCTCCAGCTGTGAAAAGGAAGTGAGAAACTTCTTCATTTTATAGCCAAAAATCGAATTCTAGAAGGAGCCAATTTTAGCCAGTACATTTAATTTCCACTACTCCACTTCAAGAATTCGAATTTCCCTCTCTGGTGTTTCTGACACTTGTCTCTCGACGTCAGGAATCTTGTTCTTCTAGAAGTTCAACTTTGACTCGCATCTTTGAATTTATTTTCGAAGAATTTAATTTAAATCCATCCTTTTAATTCACCAGCCGGAGCTCTGTCATTTGAATTCGAATTTAACTTCTCCTTAGCTCTGGAAAATTCATCACCGGAGAATTCAATCAAAATCATCTAGGCAACCCACTTCAAATTCGAATCACTCAAAGAAATTCACTCTGAAAACACATTTTATTCACTCTACCTTAGAGAATTTTAAATTTTCCCTTAGGAAAATTCACAATTTGAGCACTGATCAAATTCTTCACTAAAAAAGTATTGGCGAAGTGCGGAAGACTTGGAAATCCATCTATCATCACAAAGGTTGAGTACCCAGAAGAGAATTTTCTTCAGAATGTTTCGAATCCATGGGTACCCAACGAACGGGTTCATTTAATTTTTAAATTTTGAACCTTAGAAAAATATTATCTTCATCAAATTAAATTCATTCTTCGCCCGTGATCATCCTGTGTTGCTCCAACTTGAAGAACTTGAATTCATCCTGCATTATCATCGTTCTGACTTCATCACTGAGAAAATTTGCTCGTGCTTCACGAAGGAAAATTTTACCACCTTGAGCTCTAGGCGTATTTTCTAAGGGAGACAATATTTTTGCCTTAGAAAACATTTAAATCATCTCTTGGGGAAATTTTGCCTCAGAAAATTTTCGCCTTAAAAATTTTTATTCAATCCCGCATGTGAGAAAAACACCAACTTCACTTAAAAATTTTATTCATGCCTAGCACAATTTATTTCTCATTCACCATTTGCATTTTACTTCACACTAGGAAAAATATTCCAACGCCTTAGAAAAATTCCCATCACGCCTAGGAAAATATCTTCAGCACCTTTCAGTACTCACCACCCTTGGTGCATTTAACACTTGAGGAGGAAATTCAAAATCACGCCTAGCCTTTACCCTTGTATTGACCACGCCTTGAGGTATTTTCAACACTTTTTACTCCATTTACCACCTTCCATTCACTTTTACCACCTCCAACTTGGCGCATTTGAGCTAGGCAAGAGGATGACTCTTCAACTTCTATTTTTTTGTCTCTACTTGACCTCTTTTGGGCGCATTTAGGCATGTATGAGGGATGAAAATCTTTGACTTGTTTGACTTCTTCCTCCTTGGGCCCATTTTAGCATAGCTGGTGGATGAAACTCATAACCATGCCTTGGAGTGACCCTTCATCTTCCTTGCTTTCGTCTTGACATGCATGCATTTGGGCGCATTTTGCCTATGGAGGAGGATGAATATGTTTGACCACTTTGACTCTCTTGCAATTTGGGCGCATTTTACCCCTTGAGGAGGATGGGCGCATTTTGAGGGTGGTGGAGGATATTCAGACTTAGAAAATTTTCAACTTTCCTTCCTCAAGTTGGGCGCATTTCACTATGCCTACAGGATAAAAATCGTTGACTTTTCTTTGACTTTCTCCTCCTTGGGCGCATTTTGCCCCTGATGAAGGATAAACTTCATACTTAGAATTTTTTCGTGCTTGGCATATGCTTGAAGGCGCATTTAGGCTAGGCAGAAGGATGAAAGGCGTTGACTTCCTTTGACCTTACTGCTAGATTGGGCGCATTTTGGACTGTGTGAAGGACGAGCTTCATTCTTAGAAATTTTCATGCCTTGTCATCAACTGGGCGCATTTTGCCATGTCTACTGGATGAAGTTCCAGACTTAGAAATTTTCCTCATTTTCGCCAGTTTTCATGCCCTGCTATTTATAGTAAGTCTTTTGATTTTGCATCTCTGAAGCTCTGAACGACTTGAAATTTTAAACATAGCATCCTCATGACCTTGTTGTCCTGTCGACCCTACCATTTTTAGTTACCCTGCTATTTTTAGCCCATTTTTGGTGGTGATTTACTATAAAGAGTAACTACTTGTTTCTGATAGCTCCAATGCTCCGATTAACTTGAAATTTTAATGAGGCGCTCCTCACCACGTGACCTGTCTGTTGATATCACCGCATGCGCCTGACTTACTATGTTTAGCCAGTTTCCAAATTGACTTACTATAAATAGTAAGTGCTCCGTTTGACTTGAAATTTTACCAGCAGATAGCCTGAAGGATGCTGATCGCGGTGGTTTACACCGGTTTTCGAAAATTCTGACTCTTTACCCTTCTTTTCAGGCTCTGAAGTTGGAAACCCTAATTGGCTCTACATGCGTATCAAATGATCTCTGTTTGCCTTCGTTTCTGCTACATTGCGATCAGCTCGTGATTCTGTACTGCTGGGAAGCGGCTGGCGGGATGCACTTGCTAAAAATAGTAAGTTCCTTACTGAGTGATTATCTCCATTTGCATGTCATACCATTGCGAAGCTCTCGAAAAACCCATCAGGAATCATCTGACATGCAAAAGAAACCCTGACATGCAAACCCTAAAAATAGCCTCGGAAGACTGAATTCTGAAAGTTGTCCCGTTTTGCATGTTATACCGTTGCGAAGGTCTCGAAAAACCCAGAAGGAATATCCAGACATGCAAAGAAAAACTTTGCATCTAAACCCTAAAATTTGTCCCGGAAGGCGGACTGCTAAAAATAGAAAGTTGTCTGTTTTCGCTCAAATTTAGCACGCGAGCAGCCTGATGTGTTCTGAATGCAGTGTGACTGTCGGAAGCTCAAAAATGCTGACGAATTGCCCTGAATTTCACACTTACTAAAGATAGTAAGTACCTCGGAATCAGATGAAAACTTGCTGAGAGTCTACTGGAAGCATGCAGACAACACGTTAGTCTCAATTTTCAATTTATTCACTTTGTTCGACCTTGGATTGACTGGGAAAGATGAAACCCTAATTCTTTAGACTTGGTCAATTTCATGCTTAAGCTCCATAGCGGGCACAATCCTCGAAAGGCGGACATCGGAAAAGAGACAGAGCGAGAGAGAGAGAGAGAAAAACCCAAGCCAAAAGACCAGAATGGAGCAAAAATTAGGGGGTCCCCATTTTGAATGGGGCGATGTGTGAAAAGGTCACAACAGTATTGTTGATCCTTGGCATTTTGATGCATTTTTGGTGAGATAAGTTATTTTAATTAAAATAATGTTATATTTTCACATTAACCCCTTGGCCTAGCAGTATGACTTTAAGTTGTTTTAAAAAGGGGGTCTTGAGGGGTGGATGTCTCATCAGGAGGCTATTTTAAATATTTCTAAGGTCAAAAAGAATGCTTGAGGAAGTGGACGCCTTTTTGGAGGAAGAGTTTATTTTATTAAAATAAATTAATCTCCTCATGTTTGGACGCCCAAGGAAGGAGATAATTGAAGATTAAATAAAATACAAATACAAGTGGAAATGTGGATTTGAAATTCAATTAATTTGGGAGCACTTTCTGGAGGCTTCTAGAAGTTCTTATCAAAAGCTATATAAGGAGAGGTTGGGTCTTCATTTTGATCATCTCTTGTCTACTACATTGTTATGCTGCCGGAATGCTGAGTGAGTTGCTTCGAGGAATGCATACCTCCTAGCTTTGGCTTAGTTTCTTGCTTGAAAGACAGCAACTAGCTAAGATGATGGCTGTTCTTGACTATTGAGAGCAGATTGAGCACATTGTATTTGAGTTTCTTGTAGTTTTGATAGTTTTTGAGTTGCTGGTCCACTCATAGCTGAAAGTAGTTTTTATTCATAAGTCATAGAATAAATTTTATATTGTTCTAGGTAGTTTGCATATGTCATTGTCATCCCTGGGCGCCCCCTTTTGGAGAGTTTCAGATTTTAAAATGAAGATTTGGATTTTATTTTGCAAAAGTCGCTCTTCTTGAGACCGCTCTACTTTGTCATGCCTGGCAAATGTTTAGATAATTCATTGAGTGATTGTTGCTGTCATTTCTTGGTCCTAACTTGATCACCATCTTCCTAGGAGTTCATTGCACTTGGTCTCACGTCATTTGGAGTAGTTTTGAGGAAGTTACAAGCATTTTAGAGAGTTTTGTAGTTGCTGGTTTGTGCATTTTCAGTTGCTGGTCTGTCAAAATCAGATTGTAGAAGTTTATTTTTCGGGTTGGGTTTTGTGTGGATTGAGTCATTTGATGATAGGAGAGATATAATACTTCATTGCAGCATTGAGACATTTCAAATACAATCATATTTGCAGGAGAAACTCATATTGTAAGGTTGTGTTGACGTGGTTTTTGAGACCGCACCAACACAGAATAAAGTTTCCCAACGGATACCCTATCCTCTCTTGAACAAAGTATTCAGCATGCTAAGATTGCGAGTAAGATCATGCTTTCAACTCCAAGGTTCCGAATACTTAGAATACCCTCGTTGGTTTGATGTGAGTTGCTGTGTTCTCACGAGGGGACTTACACAATTGTTCGATAGCTAACAACAGACAGTAGACTTAAGGGCTTTCGTGTAATTCAAATGATTGGCGGTGAGCACGAGTTTCCTAATTCTAACCGGAAATGAATTGAAATTAAATGAGTGTAGGGATAAGAATGTTCTAGTCTACTCTAAAGCGTGGGAACGGCGATCAATTCTCACAGACTTCAACCAAGCTCCGTTTTGCCTCACTTCGGACAGCTTCCGCGGAACTGGTGCAATCTTCAAAGGAATGACTCAAGATGTTCAAATCACGATTTAGCATGAAGACACCATCACAACGACGCATGCCAACATATAAACCATAATCGAAGTTAAGTTTCACAAAGTTCCAGTTGACCACGCAAGGCGAACCCACCGTTGAGCCCGCTAGTGGTATGGACAAGCGAAGTCTTGTTCAAATCGAGCACCACATTCCACAATTGCTAGGTACTTGCATGAAATGAAATCTACTTTACTTTAAACTACTTCAAGATGCTACGTGAATTGGAAGGACGAAGAAGCCTCAACAACTATTCACAACAAAGAAGAATTCACCATCAATGAAAATTCTTTTATTATGAAAGCATACATGACAACTTCTTACAAAGTATCCAAAGGGAAGACTTTCCTTCCTTTTCAATCTACACTACTTTACTTTCTACTCTATCAACTTCTCTCTACTCCTCTAAGCTCTGCTTCTACCTCTAAATCTAATGAGATACAAATGAGGGGGACTCCCCCTTTTATAGTTTGCCAAGTCCAACGGACGGCTTAGATTACAATCGGCTGGATGGCCCAGATTGTGCCACCTCAGCCCTAAACAAGATTTTCCCTAAAAACCGCCACAAAGGAGAGTGGGATAATAAATGAGGCATTAATGTCCACCACCCTTCTAGAAGATTCCGTTTGTAGACGCGTTCACACTGTCCTTGATCTTCTTTCTTGACGTTGCTCTTAAACTTCTTCTTCGACACTTGAGTCATACTAAGTCTCAACACTTAGCCACCTTTTGCAATTTTTCTTCCTTCATGTGAAACTCAAAACTTTATCTTCCTCCGAAGGTTGTAATATCATCGTGCTTCACCACTTCAAGTCATCGTGCTCTGGCCTCAACGTTTCTCCTGCAAAACAAGCAAGGAGAAGAAAATTAGAACATTTCATAGTATAAACTCACCTTACCTGATTTTCACGCTTTGATCTTCAAGGGCTCATCGTTTTTCCTCCAGCACAACTTCTACCATCTTCATGATTCTTTATGCCTTAGCCAGATTTCAATCCATCTTCCTCAAGGGCGTATTTAAAAGATGTACTTTTAAGATCATCTTTCGAAGGTGTTAACTTCAACTGCATCTTCTTCAAGGATTTCACTTCACCTGCTGGAGCTCTGACAACTTTGATTTTATCCATCTCTGGCTCAAGAGGACTATCTTCACGAAGGATTTAAGCAAATTCACCTAGGCAGTTCCTTTCAAATTCATCGTCTGGAGAATTTCACCTTGAAAACACATTTTCTTCATTTTGCCTTAGAAAATTTTCAAATTTCCCTTAGGAAAACTCGTCAATCCAATGCTCATCAAAAATCTTCATCCTGAAAGCTACAGCGAAGCACGGAAGACTTTAAATCCACTCCTCATCGATAATCTTCAATACCCAGAAGAAAATTTTCTTCAGAACGCGCCGAATCCATGGGTACCCAACGAACGGGTTCATTTAATTTTTTTGAATTTTGAACCTTAGAAAATATTCTTTCATCAAATTTATTCTTGTTCTTTGATCCTGAAGTATTTCTTTGCTCTAACTTGGAAAATTTTTATTGTTCCTGCACTGCCAACATCTTCTGACTTCATCACTGGCAATCATGCTCGTGCTTCAAGAAAAACTTCATCACCTTCATGTCCAGGCGTATTTTCTAAAGAAGAAAATATTTGCCTTAGAAAAATTTGAATCACTTAGCATTTTTGAAAAAAAAAATTTGCCTTGGAAATTTTTATTCATCCTCAATCACCTTGCCTGTGAGAAAATTTTTATTTCACTAAGAAAAATCTTCCTGCAAGCACATCATACTTAACATATTTTACTTCCATCATCTTCAACGCCTTAGGAAAATTTTATCACTTTGCAACTTCAACGCCTTAGCAATATTTGTCAACAACTTGTATTTTATTTCACCACACCTAGCATATTTAAATCTCTCCTCTTTGTGCCTTGGGCGCAAATTACACTTGCTAGAAGACTTCACTTCCAATGCCTAGGCAACATTAATTTTTAAATTTCACCCCCACACTCTTTATTCACCCTTTTACGTACCTCAACTTGGGCGCATATCACACTTCATGAAGGTTAAAATATTCAATGCCACTCTTAGTCTATCTTGGGCGCATTTTGCATGTGGTGAAGGATGAAACACATTCAAACACTCTTGACTTTTTGACTTTGCATGGGCGCATTTTACATGTAAAGGAGGATGAACATTTCAACGCCTTAGCTAGTGACTCTTCATCTTCCTTTGCTTTGTCCTCACATGGCTGCTTTTGGGCGCATTTAGGCCTAGGAGGAGGATGAAAACCTTTGACTACTTTGACCATTCGCTGCATGGGCGCATTTGGGAGAGAGAGAAGAATGAAGCCTTTTCCAATGCCATCTTGTGACCCTTCAACTTCCCTTTCTTGTCTTTACATGCATGCTTTTGGGCACATTTTGCCATGCTTGAAGGATGAACGCCATTGACCTCTTTGACTCACTTGCATTTTGGGCGCATTTCCACCTTTGTGCAGGATGAAACATGTTGACTTGTTGACTTCTTTCTTCTTTGGGCGCATTTTCACCTATGTGCAGGATGGGCACATTTAGGTGGTGGTGGAGGATAACTTCAACACTTAGAAATTTTTTGTGCCACTACCTTGAGTTGGGCGCATTTTGCTATGGGTGCTGGATAAACTTTGTTGACTTTCATTGACTTCCTGCTTCATGGGCGCATTTTGGCATGAGAGCAGGATGAACACTTGCCTTAGCCATTTTTCCTTCATTTTCGCCAGTTCTTCCACGCCCTGCTATTTATAGTAAGTCCTCTGATTTTGCATCCCTGAAGCTCAGAATGACTTGAAATTTTGAACACTGCATTCTCATGACTTCATTCACCTGTTGAGACTGCTATTTTTAGTTGGCCTGCTATTTTTAGCCCACTTCTGAAGATGATTTACTATAAATAGAAACTGCTTGCTTTTGATAGCTCCCCTGCTCCGATTGACTTGAAATTTGAATGAGGCTCCTCACCACGTGACTGACTACTGTTATCAGCGCATGCACCTGATTTGCTATTTTTAGCCTGTTTCGAAAATGACTTACTATAAATAGTAAGTGCTCCGTTTGACTTGAAATTTTACCAGCAGGTAGCCTAAAGGATGCTGATTGCGATGGTTTACACCGGTTTTCGAAAATTTTGACTTTTTACCCCTCTTTTCAGGCTCTGAAGCTGGAAACCCTAATTCGCTCTGCATGCGTATCCAATGATCTCTGTTTGTCTTCGTTTCTGCTGCATTGCGATCAGCTCGTGATTCTGAAGTGCTGGGAGGCGGCTGCCGGGACGCACCTGCTAAAAATAGTAAGTTCCTTACTGAGTGATTATCTCCATTTGCATGTCACACCATTGCGGAGCTCTCGAAAAACCCACCAGGAATCATCCGACATGCAAAAGAAACCCTGACATGCAAACCCTAAAAATAGCCCTGAAACACTGAATTCTGAAAGTTGTCGTCTCGTTTTGCATGTTATACCGTTGCGAAGGTCTCAAAAAACCCAGAAGGAATATGCCAACATGCAAAGAAAAAATCTGCATCTGAACCCTGAAATTTGTCCCGGAAGCTGGACTGCTAAAAATAGTAAGTTGTCTGTTTTCGCTCAAATTTTGCACGCGAGTAGCCTGATGTGCTCTGAATGCCGTGTGACTGTCGGAATCTCAAAAACGCTGACGAATTGCCTGTAATTTCACTCTTACTAAAAATAGTAAATACTCAGAATCTGATGAAAAATTTGCTGGGAGCCTGCTGGAAGCATACTGACAACAACGTTAAGCTCTGTTTTCAATTTACTCACTTTGTTCGACCTTGGACTGACCAGGAAAGATGAAACCCTAATTTTCCGACTTGGCCAAAATTTACGTTTAAGCTCACAGACGGGAACATCCACGAAAGGCAGACTAGAGAAAAGAGAGAGAGAGAGAGAGAGAGAGAGAGAGAGAGAAGAACCGAAGACAAAAGACCAGAATGGAGCGAAAATTAGGGGTCCCCATTTTGAATGGGGCGAGGTGTGAAAAAGGTCACAACAGGTTGCTACAGTAGTACTGTTAAGCTATTTTAATTCTTGCAATTTCATATTTTCCCACGTTAGTGGAAGGGACTAGTCTTTGCTCAGTCTATTGTAATTCCCATGGTTGTGGAAGAGATTGGTCCTGCTCAGTCTTTCATTGTATTGCATAGATCCTCATCATCATATAATAGCGCCTTGCTCACCTGTGGCTTGGAGTGAACATGCTTGATGATTGAGTTACTTTCAGCACTGTATTGATATCAATAGATTCTCCACCATATGATAGTGCCATCCCGTCTTGGGTTTGGAGTGCACATGCTTGGTGTCGATTTTACTTTCCAACATTGCATTACTTTTCATAGTACGACCGCCATATGGTAGCGCCATTCCCACCTTGGGTTGGAGAGCACATTCTTGGTGTTGAGTTTACTTTCAGCATTGTAATACTTCAAGATGCTACTGACGACCCTCTTGCCATATGACAGCATCATTCTCATCTCAAGATTGAGTGCGCATTCTTGGCAAAGAGTTACCTTCCAATTGTTGGTTTTGGTTTAAGCTAACCTTAACGGGTGCTTATTGTGCTGGTGTGTTCGTTGAAAATTTGAAAAAATTGGGTTGGCTCATTACAATCTACGGCCCAACCACTACACCAAAAGACCGGCCTGTTAGTAAGGACGGCTCCCCAGGGTGTTAAGGGCGACAACTAGGGAGGAATCTTTCACCACCAAAGCCACCACCGGAGACTCTGGGGTCTTACGGAAGCCCACTGGACATGTGGCCGTCGGGTCGCACCCAGTCGCGCACAAGGGACATCACAACCCACCACGCTCCACGGGTCTCGACCTTGAGACCTCGGCTTTGATACCACTAAGGCCCAACCACTGCACCAAAAGACCGGC
This sequence comes from Sequoia sempervirens, assembly GCA_007258455.2. Classification (NCBI taxonomy): domain Eukaryota; kingdom Viridiplantae; phylum Streptophyta; class Pinopsida; order Cupressales; family Cupressaceae; genus Sequoia; species Sequoia sempervirens. The sequence goes on along the minus strand of VDFB02190972.1, from coordinate 12,282 downwards.
CTGTTAGTAAGGGCAGCTACCCAGGGTGTTAAGGGCGACAACTAGGGAGGAATCTTTCACCACCAAAGCCACCACCGGAGAATCTGGGGTCTTACGCAAGCCCACCGGACATGTGGCCGCCGGGTCACACCCAGTCGCGCACAAGGGACATTACACAAAGAAAATTTTTATGTTTTTATGATTTTTCAATTTGTCCCTCTACTACAACACCTATGTTCGATCTGAGATTTTGGCAGTTTGGTAGATCCCAGGAACTGAATGTTGGACTCCTTGGAAAGCCTGCTCAAATCTAGAAAGAAACTCTTTGAGACTGCAAACCCTAAAAAGTGGCTTTGAGTGCTTGAAATGTTGGGCATCCCTAGCTAGCAAGGGCACTTTTTTTCTCTCGACAATGCCAAATTTTGAGTTCTCAGTTTTTCCTTTGACTTTCTTCATTTTCTGTTTGATCTGCAATTTCCGACATTTGACAAGTCCCTTGAGCTGGCTAATGAATTCGTTGAAAAGCCTATAGAATTCTAAGAGGATCTCTTTGAGGCTGCAAACCCTAAAAACCACTTTTGACTGCCTAAAATCTTGGGCGCCCTTGGCTAGCAGGGGCACTTTTTTGCTCCAGACAGCCATTTTCCGATGATTTTCACTTTCCTTGCCAGTCGTTTCACGTGTTTGTAGACTGCATTGATTGTCGTTGTTGCTGGAACGACTACATTCACCGTTGTACATGCACGATCAACGAAAGCAAGAAAAGTGACCAAGGCATTGAAGCCTAGCTGCCTTCCTTGAAATCAGGCCCATGGGTTTACTAGACTTAGTTTATTTTTTGCAATTTTCAACTTTTTGAATTCCCCTCCTCCGTTCACCGTTTTTCGAGCATCTTTCACCATAGATTGTTCTGTGCAGTGTTTGAGACTTTGATTCTAACACCTGGCAGCTAGCCATCCTCCATTGATGACCTCAGAGGTCCTGATTTATCTTCTAAAAAGGTGAAATAGGCCCACTAGAGAAAATCTGACTTTTTGACGATTCTGACTGGACCAGTGTGATCATGACATAAAATCAACCAATCAAAATCAATTTGAGCCCTTTCTGCAAAGATTCTATTTATAGCCATTTTTCCCTATAAAAATAGGGCCTGACATGCAAATTTGAAAAATTTCCAAAATTTTGCGAGCATCCTTTTGACAATAAACCCAAAAAAACCCTATGGTCCGTTTATTTTTCAAAAATTTCTAAAAATAGAAAATTGCTATTTTTAGAAATTTTGACCTTTTTTAATTTTAACTTTTGATGACCATTTTTACCAAAATGCCTTAATGAAGCAAAAATTTTAATTTTGGGTACAACATTTGGCTCTATCTGGGGACCATATCCAATACTTACGGCATAGGAGAACCAAGAATCTTTAGATATTCAAGCGTAGACTAGTGTCTTATTAGTTGGGCATCAAAGTCAGGATCATTTCTAAACCAGCTATCAGTTGGAACTTCCCTAAAATCACCTAAAACAAGACTACCTAATCACCTAAAACACGACAAAAACTTTATGAAATGGGGAAATACATTACGACATAACGTTCACATTACGGAAAGCGGAAACACATTATGAAAATAGAAAGAAAAATTACTCCATCCCTAAAGGAATGAAGTGCTTCAGATATTATCTGCAGTGTGGCAGCGAGAATGGATTACAACGATGCCGCTTCTGCCTGAAAAGCTTCACTTCTCTTCTGATGGGTATTGCAAGAGACAATTCCTCCAAGATGAAGATTCTCAGATCTTCATACGCCCAAGCAAAGGCATCCTGACAATAGTCAGAATATGGCACAAAGAGAGAAACAGATACCACTGAGGCATCGGTTTTGCTATCATCCACCCTCGGGATGTCGAACGCTTCAAACCAGTTGATCGAATTCCAAACTTGACTTCTATAATGTCGTAGGTGATCCTGACCTGGAAATATCCTTTGATTGGCTCATTGATCAACTCCACATCCCCTTTAACACATAGGAGTTTGATTCCCATGTCTTCGGCATTTTTGAGACCTAACAAAAGTGTCTCTTTTTCAATCTTAGCGAATTTCAATCGCAGGCAATATGCAGGTGGACACAACTATCCTTTAGGGGAGATGATCATTTCCCCAACTCCTGAACTTGCAGCTGAACACCCCCCATCGAACTACGTTGTCCATAACTTTGTATCCTTTGTCAGTCTCTTTTCAGGACAAGTAATGTTTTGGTCTTTAGTTTCTATCTCTAACAGCGTCACATAATTACCAAGACCCGTTTCTTGATATAGAATTTGGGCTATAGGATCTGGGGATTTCACCACTATGAATTGGGATTTGGGCTCAGGTTCTATCTTGATTTTTCTCTCCTTCACAGGAATGGTTGCGGACGACCAATCTTACTGCATCGCACCACCAAGATCTTTGCAAAAGCTCCGGCTCAACAACATCCCATAGCTGGTTGGAATGTCAGCCACTAGAATGGTCATCATTATCTTTTTATCCGAGCAAGCTGCCAACCTTACCTGAGCGACCTTCAATTGTCCAACCAATGGCACCGACTTAGATTCAAGTGAATAACACTTGTCCTGTGTCTTAGTGCATGAAAGTCCTAATGCATTCATCACTTGTAGAGGCATGACGTTGTCTAAAGCTCCTGAGTCTATGATGCAATTGTTCAATTTAAATCCTCCTATATATAAAGATATATAGAAGGGTTTAGGCTTTTCTCCTATTGGAATAGATGACTCGAACAATGTAGACTGAATTGAAGCCTCTTTCTTTACATATTGTATTATTCTATCCAACTGCTCAGGGTGATCACAAAGATACTCCAATTGTGAAATCTTAACCTTGGTCTTCATCATGGAGTTTACAATGTCAAAATTTGCTAAAGACGGGTCTTGAGCAACCACTTTAGCATTCTCTTGTGAATTTTAAAAGTGGAAGTTGCAACCACTTCCTTAATTTGTTCTTTAGCTCTCCGCCTCTCTTCATCTTCCTTTTGCGCTTTCAAGTGCAGAGCACGTGTAAACAAAAGCATTGAATGTCTTTCGTGATTTACTGCAAGAGAGTAGTGGCGGGGGGCTTCTTTTTCTTTAATAATGAGTTCCAAGGATCCTGCAGTAGAGTCACCATCAAAGTTGTCCGTCTGTGGTAAGACAACATTCGAACTTGATGTTGGTACAATACCTGAATTGGGTGTAGCATCAGCGTATCACATAATCTAATTCATTCTTAAGTTTTCAGGACATGTAGTACCGGTATGTGCATCGGTCTCATGGAAAGAACAAAATACTGCATTTTGTCCAACTTCAATCATTGGTCTTGGTGGAGGTGCTGACAACCGTGGCCTGGAATTATTGAAAGGCTGAAAATTATTTCTCTTTGGCTAGTACGGTTGTTGAACTAGAAATCTGATAGAATTTGTTTTCATCTTGTCGGAAGTAATCATATTATCCTCCAACTTGATGGCATTTTCTTGTGCAATCTGTAATTTTGTTTATTTCACTGTCTTGAGGAAGAAGGCTAACTTTGATGGAAGAGAATTTATGAAACAGCTCATCAAAATCTCCGGTGATGGATTAGGTGTAGAAGAAAGTCGTGTAACAAGACAATTAAATCTTGCCACAAACTCCCTCATGAGTTCGTTGTGCTCCATCTTTAAATTTGCAAGTTGGGCAAACAACAGATGATTGTCTTCAGCAGGCTTGAATCTCGCCAAAAACTTCTCGCTCATAGTTTCCTAGCTTGTAATAATGCCTGGCTCCAGGTGATTGAACCAGTTAGCAGCATTCCAAGAAGAGTCTCCACAAAGAGATGCACCACAATGTCTTCATGTGCCACATGCATGACAGTGCAAGCTGTTGTGAATGCAAAAAAATGTTCATCTGGGTGTTGAGTTCCATTGCCATGAAACCAGGGAAAGTGCTTCCATGATCCCTTAGGTAACTCATGATTTTCCCGCAAAGCCAAAGGCCCAATGTTGTTACCCCAAGGTAATGGGGTGGACGTCTCGGATTCCTTTCAACATGGTGGTTTCCTGCATTATAGTTGTTATCATCCATTGCCTCTAGTTGGATCACGCAATAGGATGCCAAATGATCATTCCCGTGACAAAAAGCGTAAGCTCTTTTGAAGTTTTATGCCTCGTGCCCACGGTGGGCGCCAGAAAACTGTTGGCGCTTCAATTCGCACCTCAGTAGTGCAGATTGCAAACTGACAGCTATGCACAGTTAGACTACTCTTCAAATTAGGAGGGGAAGCTCCCTCTTCACTGATTATGCTTAAAAAGAAAATATTAAACTAATTGCCAATCTTTTTATCTCAACTGAGAGCACGAGGTTATAAAACTCTTTGCGTCGTAGCTGAGGTTTTCTTTGGTTTCGTAACTTCAACTACAACTAAGCTTATTCTAAAGAAGCTTCTCACTTCTCAAGTAAATTCAAAGCAAAAGATGTTAGAAGTAAACAAGGAATGATTGATAAACACATAAACTTAAATAAACTCGCTTTCAAAATACCCTCGAAGACTCATTGTACTTTTGAGATGTATGCTGAAATAAAGATTATGCAAGTTAAACATATAAGACAATAACACTGAAAGATTTTGAGACCATGGATCAAAGCAAGGTAGACATAAGATTTATTTCCTCAAATTCCAAGAGTAATAACACCTCTGGGATAGTAGATTGTAGCAAAAGTAGGCATACAATATACGATCAAACCAAATTACACTTGACAAAGTTCAACATATACTAAATAGAAAACTTGCAGGAAAAAGTAGGCTCATCAATTTTGTTATCACAAGCATGGTTAAAAAATAAATGGGCAAGGTTGCCCTTATTTATACACAAACAAGGAGTAGGGAACCCTAAAATCTCCTTGTGTTTACAACTAGTCTTGCCAACATGGAAGATTTATTTCTAAAACTAAACAAAAGATAACTGATAACTATCTATCTGCTAACATCAGTTAACTAACTCAACTAAAAGAAAGGCTCCAACTTCACAATTGATATCTCCAAGGAATAGATATGCATGAAAGAGAACAGCCAATTAACTTGGAAAGGGCATTAAGTTAACCATTGCCTTCACTTGAGTTCTATTCCTGGAAAACTTTGCATGCTCCAACTGGCAGTTCATTGATTGATAACTTTGGCGGCTCTGCAACTGGAATGATGACCTCTGTTTCTTTTGCAGTTTTATGCTTCTGATGCTTTTCTTAATTTTTCAATGAAACAGTAGTGTATGATGAAAACCGTGAAGTTTGACTGTGAACACACCTATATTCGGACAAGTTATGCACAAATGCTAAAAATAGCTTTTGCTGATTTTTCTTTACAAAAAGGCAGATTTTTCGGAAAAAAAGTTCAGGTCTGGGTTTTGTAGAGAATGTCATTGTGAAGAGACCCAAATCATCAGATTTTGAAAAAGCTGATCTTTTCAAGAACATGCAAGATTCCCTAAAAAGTAGAAGCCGCAAAGCAAATTTTCTCAGAAAAAGCTAAGGTCTAGGTTTTGTAGACTATCATTTTGAAGAGACCCAGATCGTCAGATTTTGAAAAATTTGAGGATTTCTTGAACATGCGTGATTTCCTAACAAATAGGAGCCGAAGAAGCAGACGAAAAATTTTCCAATCTTGAAGAGGAACGAAGAACAAGTAGACCCAGATTAATGAAAGTTGAAAATCTTGACCACCTGTTTCTGAAAATTGATGCCCTAGAAAAATAGACCCTAAAAAAGTGAGTTTTTGTGCTTCCCAATCTCGAATCCACGAAGAATGCTGAAAAATCACTTTGTTTGAGCCTTCAAATCCTATTGAGAAGAAAATTTTAAGTTTCTTCCTCTTGAAGCTAACCTGCAAATTGTGAATAATGAATGTTCAAGGCTTGCTTAAATAGAATTTTGGAGAAAAACGCCTTCATGCATGAAATCCTAAAATTTTCAAGTCCATGCATGCCCTTATCTGACCTCATTTGCATCAAAATTAAAGAAAACTCCTTAATATGGCGTTGAAAATTGTGCATGCATAAACTTGCTTTTTTTAAAAAAAAGCTTGATGTGATTTTTGTGACCTCACCAACCAGGTAGAACAAAGTTTCCAAATTGGATCCCCTATTCTCTCTTGAACAAAGTATTCGACGTGCTAAGATTGCGAGTGAGATCACGCCTTCAACTCCAAGGTTCTTTAAATGCGAATAGGCTCAGTTTGGTTGATGTGTGTATGCTGTGTACTCACGAGGGGACTTACGTAGTTGTTCACAAGACGTGTAGTGACAACCAATGTGTGCTTTTAAAGGGGATTTTATGCGCGAATGATTTGGCTTTATGATGCAAGTTTCCTAAAACTAACCAGGATTATGCAGAATTGAATGGTTGCAGAGATTTCTAAAATCTAACTTCTAATCTAAATGCAAATGGATATTACGCTCAACCTAAATGAATCTCGACAAACATTGTTTAGCCTCCTGTTGGACAGCATCAACAAAGTAAGTGCAATCTTCAAAGGGTGAAAATGATGTTCAAATCACGATTCGATAGAGCAACTACCATCACAACGATGCATAACCACCTATGAACCTTGATTGAAGTTAAGTACTGAAAGTCCAGTTGACCACACAAGACGGACTTACCATCAGCAAGAACGTTAGTGGTATGGATAAAAGAAATTCACTTATATCAAGCATAAACATCCATATCTAACTACAAGCATGAAATTAAGTTCCTAATTGAAGTCAAAGGGAATAAGAAACCTCACGAACTATTCCAAACAAAGTTGAAATTCACCATCAATGAAAAGCTTTATTAAGAATAATCTTTTGCGACAATCTCTTACAAAATTCTCTAAGGGAGAATTCCCCTTCTTCTTCAACAATGCAAATGAAAAACTACTCTAACTTAAGCTTCTACTCTCTATTCTGCCTCAACAATTGCTCTCTATTCTCAGATTCTATGACTACTAGTGTACAAATGAGGGGGACTCCCCCTTATATAGCTGGCCTGTTTGAATCGACGGTCCAGATCAAATTACAATGGAGGGCTCAGATTGAGCCACCTCAGCCCTAGACGAGTTTGCCCTAAAAACCGACAGAAGGTGGAGGAGTGGCGTCATAAATGCTCCTAAAAATAGCAGATTCCTCCTTTGACCGGTATGAGCAATTAATGCCCACTATCCTTCTAGAAGATTCTCGTCCATGACCCGGATTCCTTTGCTCTTCTCTCTGACCGCGTACGCTATGAATCTCGCCAACACTGCATCGACCTCTTCTTCTGAAATTGATGGAGTGAGATTCAGCTGATATTCTAAGATGGCCACCATCTGTTCATGCCTCTCGCAAGATTTTCCCCATGTTTCGATGGAATCCTGTGTGCTCTGAATGATCGTTGAAAACGTGGAGATGTTTTCAAAATCTAGCTGGGAAAACGTCCTCATTTCTGAAAAGAACGGCTGCAATCTTGCCCTTAATCCTTCTGCATCTATCTCCTCATGTGCGAGCCTTTTTGCAAATACCGACTCCAAAGTGTTGAGAATACTCTCACGAATATTCCTCATGGCCTTTCTGATCTTGGAAGACTCTATTGCTGCAGCATCAAAGAAACCCTTCCCTGTGAATGCTGCTGAATGCCATCCACGGAAGTCATATCTGTCACCAGCCTGAATTACCCCTTCGTTCACCAGAGTTTGCGTGGGAACACGCATCAAAACAGCCAGGCGTGGGATAGTATTGTCTTGGAAGATGTGGGTATCTCCCCAAGCCTGCTCAACATCATCTAATCGTGAAAGGATACCGGAAGCATTCTGGAATGCTGAGGCGAGATCTGCCATGAACTTTTCTGCCTCAATGCGGACACCATTCACCCACTTATCTCCTTCTCGCACAGCCCTCTTCACTTCTTCCAAGCCGCTGATCGGCTCACGTGGCACCTCTGGTGGAAGCTCTGCTGCTGGATTACTTTGAGCAACAGGATGTGCGAGATTTTGCACGTATTCAACCAACGCTCTGTGCTCTTTCTTCAACCTTTTATACTTTCCTTCTTTCTTTACCAGCCTATCTTTTAATGCCTGAAACGAAGTTTCAGCCTCTTCCACCACCTGCGCCCCTGAAGGGCGTCCCAACTCAACAGTGGTGATTGTGTATTTCTCTGGCATCGCATCACTCAAGTCATGATCCTCTCTTGGGGCAGCGATGTGAAGGCTCCGGGAACCTGCCTCGTTAGTTTCTATCCTTGTATATTTTCTCGCCCTCTTGCGCTTTGGCGACTTGCTTGTCCTATTCAAGAGTGCTTCCATCTCAATTGTTAGGCTGGCGTCATCATCTTGGTCCCTTCGAATTGCCTGTGTAAGCCAATTTCGTTGAATATCATAAACAATCAGAGGCTGCTCCTCAGTGGCTTCCACTTCTCGAACTTCTTCCCGAGGGGTGTTTGGTGGAGGCTCGATTATCTCGACCTCTTGATCACTCCCTTCATGTGCCCCAGCATCTTCCTCTCCGAAGGAATAATCGAAGTGGGTGTCCATGTCCGTGTCTTCCCCTTCATCCCGCTTACTAGCAGCTTCGGGATCATTCACGCTTTGAGTATCCACCTCCCTTGGCATCGGCTGGTTAATTTCTCCATCCTCTAGCTCTTCATTCCCTTTTGCTCTCTGACTAGCAAATAATGACACTTCACGTACACTGGAAGCATGAGACACCAATTGTGTTGAGGACGTATCTTCCGATCCCTGGGGTTCTGGCTGAACGGGCTCTGGTTGAACGGGCTCTTTTCTTTTTGGTTCCGGACCTCGTGTGAGCTGCTTCTTCCTTTTCGCTACCACTGGTGGCTTTCGGTCACCCATGAGGTCATATGTGAGAGCGACTGACCTCCTCCTCAATCTATTAACACGCTCGTCCACCCAAGCTCTCGTAAACGTCATGACTGGGATAAATAGAGTGTCTAGATCCACAATCTCCGGCTCAGCCCAATCTACAGGTGGTATAGGTGTGCTTTTCACCGCTTCAAAATCCGGATGGGTGACCCTAGTATCCTCCTCCAGTTGATCCGGCACCCTGATCACCTCGCACTCCCTGATTAGCTTTAGAGGCAGCCTTGAGAATGTCCTTCTTCTGATTTCGTCCTCGCCTGCGGCATTTGCCCAAAAGTCCTCCATGTGAGCCTTGTGCTTAAATTCTTCTCCTTGTACTGTTCCAATTATCCCCTTGGGATCAAAATTCTGCCTGCTGGTATAAAGAGTCAGCTTGTAAAACTTTAGCTCATTCTCAGCCTCCTTGGCTGCTTGCAAAGTCGGGCATTCCTCGAGTGAATTTCCTAGCACAATGGGAAAATGAAGACCTCCCTTCTTCTTACGCCTTATAATCTTGTCGTAGGCCACCAACTGCCTAGACAACTCAAGTAGGATCATCCTGTTAGTGGGGTACCTCGGTAGTTTATACACATAGGAATCATACCCTGGCAGCCTCAAGTAGGTAAATTTTGGGAATTGGATAAACCAACACCCGTATTCTTCGATCAATGCCTGTGCCTCCTCGGAGATCCTCTGCTGTAGCCTCTGCTGAAGTGTTCTCGTGATGTACATAGTAAAGGCGTCGTTCACTCTTTGGAAGTCACCAGTGTGAGTGAGATGTAGCTGCCTGCACGACTGGTGGATCTTAAACTGATTGTAGCCGCAGCCAATCGGCTCCTGGTACGCCAATCCCCTGTACTTGGTCATTCGAGCCAACATATAGATGACATATGAGCTCATATAAAATGTCTTCGTTCTTCTGAGGTCCCGGAACTGCTCATCGATGTTGTCACTTATCATCTTCGCCCAGTTCACTTGCTCGTTCCCCTCGAGTACTACACTGATGTACAAGAACATCCATGGCTCGAATATGAAAGATTGTGGGCTACCATTGACTCTGCTGAGCAACATAATAATGTCGCAATATTCCTGCTTCAGCTCCTCTGATATTATTTGCTTCGGTAGCCTAGCAGCCGGTGGCTTTGGCTTGCGCATCCATGTGGTGTTTATTCTCTTCATGCACTTCTCGAAGGTTGTGGCGTACATCTTATCCGCCTTGGCCTTGGACTTATACATCATGTTGTCCGTAGCGAGGATTCCAAATGCCTCGCCAATCGCATCTGGAGCGAGATTAGCCATGATCAAACCACCAGGAGAGGTGATAGTTCGATCCTCAGAATTATAGAAGTTGGCGCACTCAAGAATCAACTCGGGACACCGAACTGCTGGTTGGAAGCCTGCCGCATTGTACAACCCACTCTTCACAATATTCTGTGATGCCTCAGTTGGAAGGTTGCCACCTTGCCCGTACATTCGGCGTATGAACGTTTCAAGGTTGAAGGACCCGAGATTGGTGTCTGTCAAATTGCCATACTTCGAGATGATCTTTGACTCAGGGACGAAGGATTTCTTCAGACCTTTGATGATCGCCTGCCTGGAGGCGTTAGCTTCATTGTTTGCAGCCTTAGTTCCGGTCTTGCTAGTGCCAGCAGCGTCAGCCATCTGCAAAACGAAAGTGAATATTACTCCATCAACTTTTAAAAATAACAATTACGTGAGGCGGCTGGTGGTTGAGTTGGCTGCGAACATTCATACACGTTAATAGCGTTAGCATTAAATTTTGACTTCTCAAGATTAAAACTTCAACCTCCAGCAACTCGCAGCCAGAATAAATAACTTAACTCGAATAAATAACTTAACCCTCACGAGAAATTTACTCTATTAACTTCAATTTCGAAAAAGCGCGCTAAGTATCAGCAAATTTCAAAATCAGCAATTTCGAATTAAAATCAGCAAGTTTATAAATTATAAATCACCAAGTTCGAAATCAACTCTTCGACAGTTATACATCAGCAACTTCGAAGAAAATAAATTCGAGAGTTTTTTAAACGTGCAAGTTTAAAATCAGCAAGCTTTGACAAATTAAAATCAGCTTTTCGAAGTTATAAAACAGCAACTTCGAAAAAGTAATCGAAAACTAACACTTCGAAATTATAAAACAGCAACTTCGAAGTCATTACAAATTAAACCCAATTCGATTTGACATGATTCAAACATTCAGCAACTTCAAACAACTTCGAAAAAAATTAACGCTCAATCAACTTGGCATTCAAACAATCTCAGCATTTCAATTCTCAGCATAAATAAAGCATTTCAGCATTTCAACTTTTAAACTTCAAAAGCATTTTGATTCTCAGCAAAATAAAAAGCTTCAGGAACTTCGAAGACATACCTCAATAACGTGAAGAAATTAAAAAGCTAAACCCTCTAACTTCGAAGCACTTCGCGATTTGCAAACTCGAATCTCAGCAACTCCAACAATCGAACTTTCAGCAACTTCAACAATCGAACTTTCAGCAACTTCAATCTCAAACTTCGAACTTTCAGCAACTTCTCGAATTAAATCTCACAACTCAGTTTGCCAGCACAAATCTCAACTTCGAATCTTGTGAGATGATAATGAAAATCTTCGAAGTTTTATAGCAAAAGGCTGGCGCTAATTTTAGCAGATGCCTTTTATTCCCTTCATCATGACTGACGCGTCTGCTAAATTTAAAAGGGAATATTCTCGTCGTCTGGCAGTTATTATGACAATTTGCTATTCGGGGAGATTCTTTCCTCGATTTAAATTTAAAATTCCCTCACGACTGCCAGTTACCTCCAGTGATTTCGAGAAAATCATTTTTACATCGATTTGAAGTTATCTCGATTAAAATTTTAAAATGGCATTTTTTAATTAATTAAAATTTTAATTTAATCGCCATTTTAATTTATTTCTTTCAACGCATTTAAAAATCGACATCGATTGTCAAAATTGGCTAGGCAAAATTTTATTTTCCGTCCGTAATCGACTTCCGAAACAAATTCCCCTCTTTAAATCGTCCGAAATATTAAAATTGCATGGGTCAAAATCGAAGGGGGAATTTAATATTAGACTTAGGAAAATAATTAAATCGATTAATTAATTTCTCCGTCTTGCCTAGAGAAATTTTAATTTCCTCTGATTGCCTTTCGATTTTTTTTTCGTGCTGAGAAAATTTCAAGTGCTCTTGAAGTCAAAATTTTAAAATTTAATTTCCACTTGATTTTTTCTTTTTAAACGCCTTTTTAATTTTATTTTTTTTTATCCAAGCTGGGCGCTCTTAGGAAAAATTTCAATTTTCAAGCTTGGGGGGCGCATTTTATGATGAAGTTTCAATTTCAGCCATGGGCGCATTTACATGATGAAGTTTCAATTCCAGCTATGGGCGCATTTAGATGATGAAGTTTCAATTTCAA
>VDFB02190971.1:0-12166 GCA_007258455.2 Sequoia sempervirens | reverse complement strand
TTAATTTTTCAATAACTTGTTTATTTCTACTCCAATTCATCCAAATTTTTTACTTTAATATCCTTTAGTATTTCTTCAAAAACCCAATAAAAATTAGATTCCAATTCAACAATATGTACGATATATGCATATTCCAAAAAAATTGTGTAGAAACCCTAATTCTCGCAATAATACAATAATTCATGCACTTCTACCCACATAATTATTTTGAAATTCATATCAGTGGTTTCTTTAATATGTTCTTCAAAATCCTTTTTAAAATCAAAAAAAAAAATCTCTAAAATATAAAAGATATGCTCTTCCCAAAATCACCTCCTAAAAATTAGAAAACCTTTTTGCCCCTACTTGGGCAAGGCCAAGATCATGCTCGAGCACTTAATTTGTTATGAAATAACTTGCACAATAGAAGAATATGATATGAAATAAGCTGAAAATACTTGATAATAACTGACAATAACAAGCCACTTTGAGGGGTAAAACCTCCAAATATATCTAATGAGAACACACTTCACAACTTCATGATGAAATAAGACTCACAACCTCCTATATATACCTATTTATGCCTAGGATATCACCTAGGCTGACTTAGACACACCTATATAAGGCTTAGGCTGACCTAAAAAACTAAATAGCAATATAATAATGATAATATGACTTAATAGATAGTTAAGATAGCCACAAGCCGACTATTCATAACCCGATGTACACTAATATTAAGGGCGTAGCATTAGGGATCGACTTTCCCCTTTCTTATTTTCTTCACAAGTGGAAATCATGCTTCTCAAGCCTAATCCATGAAAGTCTCATGAAAAAAATTAAGTATGATTTTTTCAGACTTCGGGGGTTGGGGTTCCCCTTTACCTCTTATCATTGTTATGGTAAGAGGTAAGGCATCCTCCTAATGCTCGACCACTAAAAAGGCTTCTACCTTCTCGCCTCCTCCTTGATTTCTCCTTTCCTTCCCAAAATTTTAAGTTTCCCCCAAGTCATAATTCTTCTAAAACCTAAGTCCTTTTTTGGAATTTCAAGTTTTAGTATCCCTTCTTACCTCTTACCACTAAGCGGTAAGACGTAAGTCAACCCACTGAAGTCTGATCTTCGCTGACCTTTTGGGCATCAAGGATCGGCCTTCCCCTTTACACTTTACTGCTTAGTGGTAAGGCATAAGACAAACCCACAACCCTTGATTTCCTTTTGAGCATTGTGTGTTACCTTTCCCCTCTACCTCTTACCACTTCACGGTAAGTGGTAACCCATGTGCCCAATCTTCGAAGCCCGCATGGTGAAATTCTCTGCCTCGATGCCTGATGCTTTTCTACATGAGGCACGAGGTAACCCCGACGAGCAATGTCCAAAGCCTAGATGCTAATGAGTATGAGGTATAAAGAAACTCTGACGTCGACAACAATATTTTTTTCAGCCTTATGACCCATTTAATTCAATGAAAGGCTCTCCTTTCGGGCTTGAGGGTCTGATAATACTTGTAAATGGCATGTTTTTGGCGATGGCGCCATTATTGTTGCACCTACCTCCTCAACGACCTATTTTTGACCAAGGAAAAGGGCAGGATTGTTTTAAATGATGTTTTGACCTAACCCTATTAGTGGTGGATTGCTACCCATGCTTCCTTTATGTGTCACTGACCTCCTTTTTTCCAGAGCTCCATTCTTCACTATTTGAGTGCTCATTAATATGGCAACTTGGTGTTGATTCCTGGAGCATTTATGGTAGGATTTCCTCTCAGATCTATGTGCCTAGGTGTTTGCACAATTTTTCTAGGGTTTCAATGTGGATTTTGGCCTAATGGTGTGCCTTCTTTCATCTTCACGACGTACTACAGGACAAAGGACATTTGGTCATGTGATTCAAAGATATTTTTATCCCTTCTGGCTACAATGGAGTTATTTTTCTTGCACAACGGATTTGGCCAAAGGTATGGCCATATTTTATGGCCTGGGTCAAATTTTTTTGTTATTTTTGTAAACCTTAGTTGGGTTAGGATTTGTGCCTTGTTGGTTTTTTATTTATGCCTAAACTATAAAGGAAAGTTTTGTTGTATTTCAAAGGGTTTTGATTCTTATTTTTTGTAAGTATTTGTATAGAGTCAAGCTAAATAGATAAGGCCTTTGAGACTTAGAGAAATGATGTTGTAAGTTTTGCTTTGTAATAATAGCAGATGACTCAAACACTCATTGTGTTTTCTTATATTTGAATGTCAATATGTTGTTGTCTCCATATTGTAACACATCATCTTTTGAATCATATAATCGAGGATTTTTCATGGTTCTCATATCATATTTGTTGTTATGAATGTTTGAATTGTTAGTTTCTATTCAAGTAGATGGAACTTGATTTTAGTCCATTCATTAAAGATTGTGTTGTTGTGATAAGGATTTGTAAGGAGAGTACTGGTATTGTCCCTTTGTTGGTTTCTCATTGCAAGGTAATGAGGTTATAAGAAGCAAAGGGTTGGTCTGTTGTAGGATTTTACCTCATTTCTAGACTTTTTGTGGATTAGGCACTAGTCAAGGAGACTCACAAAGCTTGAATCTAGGGTAGGATCAATCATTAAATCAAATCAAAACCTTTACTTTTATGTATTTTACTTTTTCATGTTCATTACCACACCACAAAGAACCACATAAAGTATAGAGGGTTGCAAGGATGACTTATCCCATCAAGTTACCTTCTACCATATTAGTGTGAAGAATCTATTATCAATGGCATCATTGCAAAGAGGTGTTATTTGTTGAAGGATGTTATAGGGGAACCCGCCTTGGTTTTGCAGAGCCTAAAGTGTGAAGGAGAACTTGTAAATTTGTCTCCTATTTGTTGGCCACTAATCTAGGGTTTCTAAGCATAAGTAGCTAATCTTTAGGAAAACCTAGATAATTAGTTGGAAACACTAATAGATTGGTGACTCTACTGGGGATCGAGAAGGAATTTTAGCCCAATTGTCTATGTCCTACTGGATTGAGTCAATATTTTTATTGAAATCCATATGTTAAGAAATTTCTAAGAAGTAGGTGTCAAGTCTAGTGTTTATGTCAAAGTACATTGAAGATGAATACTATTTGCATTAAGTTGGGTGGTGACTCTACACAATACAATACATTTGAAGGACCAGTTAAAAAGAAGAATTTCAAATTTGTCATCATGCTTAGTAGAAGATCCATTCACAATGTAGACCCTACTAGGAGACTTGAAAAGGGACTCACAAGAGGCAAGACAACATGGAGAAACAAAGATTCAAGGAACAAAGATGCAAGTAAGTTTGATCCTACCTTTGATAAAAATATTGGTTATATCTTACATAGTGAAGATAGCTCTGATTGTTCATAAGAAATATATGCTCTTTTAAAAAAATGAGGAAGATGCATTGGATACACCATTGTTGGGGCCTACAAATTCACAGAGAAGAGAGAGGCAAACAAGGAACACATAACTAAACCAAAGTAGGGTTAACCCTATACAAGACCTTTTAGATCAAAACCCTCCCCTTGGAAATCTATAATACAACAACTCTATGGTGACCCTATTGCTTCAAAGGGCCATACCTTTTTCATTTGAAAACCTTGGTAATCTATAGTTTACTACTCGTATGCCTTCTGAAATACCTACTCAAGTTCCCCTAGTTGCTTCACGGGCTCCTATTCCTAATAATGCAATCCAAACTAAATAAGAGATGTTAAAATAACTTGATTACATGTGTAGACGTCCAATTTTGATCACTTCCATATGATCAAATGCGTCTCCTTATTCATCTGGTTGCTCACCCCCTCTGTCAATATTAATTAAGCCAATTGTTTAATTAATACCTTGCATCTTGCACAAAAGTCCTAAAGTATTTAATTTAATACTTTGCCCCTCTTCCTCCTCTAAATTAAATAAATATGCCCTTTTATTTAATCTAGTCATATTCCCCTTTTGAATTAAAATTCATTTTTTAATTCATCTTTTCTCTCTCATGGTCACATCCTCCAACTTTTGCAAGTTGGTCCCTAATCCATTTTAATTACTTCATCTTCTTCTAATTAACAAGGGTTAGCATGTGCACACCCTTAATCATCATTAAGGTCACATCCTCCATAATTTCTCACTTGCCTCTAATCAGTCATTAGTCCATCTAACTGAGTACTTGCACAACCTTAATCATTTGATTAGCCTAACCTAATCCTATCCTATTTATGGCACATGTCCTTGAGTCAACCTTATTAAAGGCTTTCCTTTTGACAAGGCATCTCCTTCCCCATGCTGTGTGAATTTTAATTCAATCTTTTTAATCCCCTAAGGCACCTAAAAGGAATTTTTTAATTCACATTTAATCCCCCAATGCATTTAAAGGAATTTTAAATTCCTTCTCTCATCCCTATGAGAATATTTGAGGAATTTTTAATTCCTCACATGTCCTTTCACCCACATGGGGACAAGCACCTCCTTTATGAGGAGATCTTGTTCAATCCCAAGGTACTTTGTACCCCCCTCCATGTCGTGTACTATCCTTCCACCTCATGTCCACTTCACCTTTTAGGGCTATATCACATGTTACATGTCAAGATGTGAGGCTTGTGAGTTCTCAACTCACCTTTACCCCCTCATCTTGATATTTGGTGGATCAATCTTGACTGCCCATTTCCTGTGGGATTCTCTAAAAATCCTATAAATACCTCTCTTTTTCTCTTATTTTGAGGAGATCATTTTGTGCTAGCCAAACTCTTGTAGTTTTGTTTCTCAACCAACACCTAGCTATTTTCATCTTTCCAAGCATCATTTGCATCTCACATCTCACATCTTGTGCCATCCAAGGAGCATACACATCAAAGATCAGCACAACCAAAGGATCGACTCAACTAGGCGGTATAAAGTTCCATTTTGTGGCTTTATCTTGTTTTTGTTTCCAACTTAGGCTAATCTTGAAGTGTAGGTTGTTTTAAGTTGTTTATTTGCACTTTTTGGCTTGTTGCTTATTTTCTAACATCTATATTCGACCTATCACATTTCTAGCACGTCTAGTGGGACCCACAAACGGGTCTATTTTCTTCATCGCTTACATTTTTTGCATTTTTTCAAGGTCCGTGCTGTGAGTGGATTTGTTCCGATAGAGGGCGCATCTCTGGCCCAAGGGTGGCGGATTGGGCCTAACAAGAGTGGCGATTTTGTTCCGGCAAAGGAGGATCTGTTCTACAAGCATGACTCGTCCTGTGGTGGCGGATTTTGTCCTCCGGTGGCGGATCTGTCCTGCAGTGGCGGACTGGGCCTAACAGAGTGGCGGATCTGTCCTTGCAGAGTGGTGGCCCTGTCCTCCAGAAGGTAAAAAGTTCAAGTTTTTCCGATTGTCTTTTGGTAAAATAGGAACATAGTTTAATTAAAGGGTGTCAATAAACCTTGTTTGGCATGTTTGGGAAGGCTATTTGACGTATCCAATCCCCTTGCGCCATTTGGCGATCCTGGGTGAAGAGAAATCGTAGCTTTCCAAGTCCTTTTGAGTCACCCCTTTTCATTTTCCTAGTGGGACCTGCTTGGGGATTTCATCACCCCAAGGGACGATTCCAACCACGCGTACTGGTGGGGTATATAAAGGGGGGAGAGCGAAAGCTGTACCTCAATCCAACCACGTTGTAATTGGCGAAGCGTTGGGATGACGTGAAGAGTTGGTCCGAGCCTCTAGTATCTCGCTAAGGTTCCCGACTCACGCTCGTAACGGGTTGGTGTTCACGGTTTGGGCCTCACGTACCAGGTGTATATCGAGGACTCCTTAGAAACCATGTGCATCCTAGAGTAGAAGACTTTGTTGACCATACCCGTTTCTACTAATATTAGGGTTGTGCTGCTTGAATTGTCTTTCTTGTGCAAAAACCAGTGATTGTCAGTTTGGCCAAGTCTTTTTATGATTACTACAATTTGGGTCCTTTGCCTTTGCCATCCATCAAAAAACCAAGCTTAAGTTTATCCTTTGGCAGACTTAACCTTATCCTTTAGCAAACCTGTCCTCATGCTGTGGCGGACCTGTCCTTGCGCTGTGGCAGATATGTCCTAGTGCAGTGGCGGATTTGTCCTAGTGCAGTGGCGGATTTGTCCCAGTGCAATGGCGGATCTGTCCTAGTGCAGTGGCAGATTTGTCCTAGTTCAGTGGTGGATTTGTCCCAGTGCAGTGGTGGATTTGTCCTAGTGAAGTGGCGGATTTGTCCTAGTGCAGTGGTGGATTTGTCCCAGTGCAGTGGCAGATCTGTCCCAGTTCAGTGGCGGACCTGTCCTAGTGCAGTGGTGGATCTGTCCAAACACAGTGGCAGACCTGTCCTTTTGCAGTGGCGGACCTGTCCCTTTGACCATCCTATACCATCATTTGGCATTCATTGTCCCTCTGTTTTGAACACCGAAACGATCATTTAGTGTCCAAAACAAACATCTGAACGTTCGTTCCGAGCCCCCATCCCTTTGTTCTAAGGGTCATTTGTCCTGAATAGTCTTTTGCTTGTTTCGAGAGCCATTCATCTATCTTGAGACACTCCCCATCCGTCCTAAACACGCTTTCATCTCTGATTTTTGTTATTCCATATAAACCCCGTTGGAGTCATCATCCAAGTTGACCTAGGTATTCATCCCTAATCGCAATCATCATAACTGGCTTAGGATCGCTATCCATCTTAGGTCAGTTATCCTTTTCGACCCAATCAATCCGCTTCTATCTCAAGTTGGATTCGGTGTCGTTATCATACATCCACCTTTTAATCAATACCTAGTGTTACCAAGGATCCTTCTTAAACTCGGTTGTGGATCTCGATCTTCATCGTATCTATCATCACATCAATCCTAATCATCGTATCGATCTGATCCCCACATCATCAAACCTATTCGGATCAAAACCCAGAATCTAGGTTAATCCAACATCTACCCATCAATCCAATCCAATCCAATTCCATCAAGCCAATCCACGTTGAACTAATCAATCGTCATCAAATAATCTTTCATCAAAATCAAATCGATCCTTCATCATCAAGGTCTTTTTTAATACCTTGATCCCTGTCATCGTCTTGCATGCCCGTTCAGACTCGATCGCAAGCAAAGAAAATGGCCGACCAACAAGCCCTGAATGCCCAATCGAACAACCCTCAAAATCCCACCAACACGGTCAACATCTCATCAGATCCCAACTATGGTGCTAATATCCTTCACGATCCCCACAACAGCACCTCATCGCAATCCAATGTGGATGGTCAAAACACGTCACCACCTGGGGAGGAAAACATGGCCGAGCAACCCGAGCTCACATTCGAGGAGCACTTTAGCAACCCAGTTAATGCACAAATGACGGAGCGCCTTCTCGAAAGACATGGTGACCAAATCTTGGCTCACTTGATTGACAAAGGTGTCAAATTGCCGTCAGGTGTCGACTTATCCAAGTATGGCACCTCTACAACCAATGTATCCCAACGTTCACATGACATCCCCAGTAGCTCGTATGTCCCCAATGTTCCTTCCACAGAAGGTTGGCATCAACCTGAATTTGGCAACGCCGTCCTATATCTCGTTGGCAATCCCACACATCCCACCATCTCGGTCACAGGAACACCCCAAACCGTCGATCCCAATGATCCTTATGCCTACGGCATGCCGCAAAACATCCCGCAACCACAACCATTAATACTATCAGCACCGCCCCTCTCGAACCCGCTTCCTGTCAACACTGGGGGCAACCCCTTCGCCGCATTACCCCCACCTCCTGGGACAAACAATCCGTCACCATCGTCATTTGTACCTCAACAACCACCTCAATCCAACATTCCTCCTCCGTCGTCATCCAACCCTCCACCATTGTCCCAATCCAACATCCCTCCTCCGTCGTCATTCAATCCTCCCCCGTCATCCCAATCCAACATTCCTCCACCCTCGTCGTTCATACCTCAACAGCCGCCCCAATCCAACGTTCCTCCACCATCGTCATTCCTATCCCAACAACCTCCCCAATCCTACGCTCCCACTAGTGCTCAACAACCTCCCTCACACAACATCTCAATCGCACCTCCACCTCAACAACAACCGTCGGTCAATCCCCTATTCTCAGCACAACCATCACAACACCAACCGCAAGGAAATCAACCTCGGCCTTCAGCCTCGACCATATCTCCATTCCTTGCATCCATTTTACGCCCGCAAGCGCAACCACCACAGAACATCCCATCTCGCCCATCACAGCCACCAACTATGCAACAACAACAATATCAACAACCACCCCACCATTACAACTATTACAACCAGCCCCAATATCAACAACCCTCCTATGGGGCATCACAACAGTCATATCAACCCCCCCAATACCCGCAAGCTAATCAGCAACACTTTCTCCATACTTCCCAACAGTACGCCACCCACAACTACCCGACCAATCCATATCCCACCTCGCAACAGCAACCTTTTTATCAACAAGGCCCCTTGGCGTATCAGCAGGAGGTACCACCTCCTCATCCATACGCCCATCTCCAAACATCCTCTCAGAATCCACAATCGTCCTACCATCAATACCCGTCCAACACTCCAGCCAATGCGGACATCCTGGAAATCAAAGCCGCACTAAAGGATCTCCAGGCAGGGACTAGCAAGCAATCGTTCAAGTTCGAAGATATATGTCCCTATCTGTATGATCCCTCCATCTCATTGATTCCCTTCCCCAAGCATTTTGAGATGCCAAAATTTGACAAATATAAGGGGAACAAAGATCCTAAGGCCCACCTACGGGAGTTTTACTCCTAGTGTCAAGAAGTGATCCACAATGACAACTATCTCTTGCGTCTGTTCCCCCGAAGTCTGGGGAGTGACGCACTAGGGTGGTTCATGACCCTCGACAAGGGGTCTATAAAATCTTTTGCGGACTTGTCAGAAAGGTTTGTCTCCTACTTCTCCTTCAACTTGGAGAAAGATACTGATACCCTAGATCTTCTCAAGGAGAAACAACGTGAAGGGGAAACTTTTACTAGCTACCTCCAGAGGTGGCGTGCCCTGGCAAGCCGAATGAAAACTCCTTTGAAAGAGAAGGACATGGTCACCCTTTTTGTGGAGAACTCTCATCCTGACATGGCCCACAACTTCCGATTACACTGTGTCACCACTTTTGCGGAGGTGGTGGAGAAAGGACCCATCTTCGAGCGTGCCCTTATTGCCAAGGGGCACATCAAAATATATAACCAAGATAGGGAAAGAACATTCAACGACAAGCCACGTTTCTGGAACAAGAACAAGAATGCAGTCAATGATGGTGTCACTGATACTAAACATGTCCAAGTGGCCAACACATCCCAGAAACAACAACAATCTGTACCTAATGCCATATCTGTACCGTAAGGGACACCCCGTCCTCCCCAACAGTCCAATCAAAGTAACCAAGGGAACCCTAAACGCCAATATGCTCAACTAGGAGAACCCTTGAGTGTCGTCTTCAATAAACTATTGCAGATCAGCTATCCAATCACGTACCCCGTCACCAAGCCACTAGACGAATCCAAACCTAAGCCCGCATGGTTTAGGGAAAATGAATATTGTGAGTTCCACAAAATTAAAGGGCACTCTTTGAATAAGTGTCAGGGTCTGAAAAACTACGTCCAGGATCTCATCGATCGAGGTGACATCAAGGTTGATCCTAACCAAGCTCCGTCGTCCAATGCTCAGTTGCAGATTTACCAAAACGCTTTTCCAAACCATAACCAAGGCCCGGGCACTTCCAACAGTAATCCTCAAAACAACAGCACAAATAACGTGAATTACAAGAATGTACCCCTCAATTACGAGGGTATTATTCATTACATTGAGTAGGTAGAACCTCGTGTATCCATGATACATGTCAAAGCTAAAGACTCTCAATGTGTTGTTACCACACGACGAGCCCGCATCACCGTTCCTGCAGCCTCTGCACCTGCCCAACCGACTCCTGTAACTTCCCAGTACAATATCCTTGATCACTTGGGAAAGACCCCTGCACATATCTCCATCTTGGATTTACTCAAGTCTTCCCCCATGTATCAAGAAATCCTTAATAGAGCCCTACAGGAAACCCATGTGCCTAATAATATGGATCCTACACAGTTTCAAGCCTTGGTAGGACACCTAGCTTCATCTCACCAACTACACTTCAGCCACGATGATATGCCCAACATTGATGCTAATCACAATCGCCCCTTACATATTGAAGTCGTAGTCGCTCGGCATAAAATAAAAAGGGTCCTGGTAGATAATGGCTCTGCCCTCAACTTGTGCACTTTAAAATTCATAAAGCAGGTGGGGTATACCCAAGCGGACCTAAGCAACCAGGTTATTACAATCAAGGCTTATGACAATGCAGAAAGAAATTCAGAAGGGATCATCAATCTTCCTGTCCAAGTGGGACCGGTAGTTCAATACATCACCTGCCATGTCCTTGATCTGGACTTACCATATAATCTCCTCCTCGGCCGTCTATGGCTCCATGCCATGCAAGCCGTGCCTTCCACCTACCATCAGTGCCTCAAATTCCCAGTCAACGGACAAGAGGTCACCATCTATGCCGATCCCCAACCGTTCGAATATTGTCGCGCCCTAGAAACATCATTTCCCCATTTGCATTATTGTCCTGGGGTTGAAATGGGGGCTTCTCGGCCATCACCCGTTAATCCACCATCCACCGTAATAACCGCTCCATCTTCCACTGAGCCTACATTCACAAAAGTCCAGATCATTGACAAAGGGTGTGGCGAGTACGAAATGCACACTGCCCTCAATATAGCGACCATGCCACCATCGCCACACAAGTATGGTCAACCTTCCCATGCTACCCCAAAAGAGGACAAGACTGTCACCTTCTGTGGCAAAAACATCCCTACTACCACTTTCGTATCCCCAAGTATCAAGACAGATGCACCCGAAGAAGACATAAGCCAATGGGTTTACCGAGAAGAGCCTCAGCCAGAAACTCCTCTCAAGGAATACTTCCAAGAAAAGTACCCCTGGCCGACAAAGTTTGTGGAAAAGCATAGCTATCAAGGCAGAGGCCTAGGAAAGCAAGAACAAGGGTGGTTACAACCCATTGATACATCTCCACTACCAAGAAATGTGGGCATTGGGTATGACAGAAAGCAAAAAGGCCCTGAAACATCGTCTAATGCTTCCAATAGTGTAGTTGTGGACAACGGCTTATTGGAAGACATACTTGAGGAGGAATCCATCATACGTGCGTACGATGACGTCGATCATGCCGACCTATCTTCCATGTTCGAATGCCTATCCATTTGCACTATTAGCCTATCCCTCCGCCATCCTGAACTCATTGATTGGGACCTACGAACTAGCACACCTATCAGTATGTCTGCGGATACCTATGTTAACCTCATGGGATTGGGGGAGGATGAACACTCCAGTCGCAAAAATGAGAATAAGAAAAATAACAAACGGTCATCTAGTGAAAACCTCCCTGAGGCACTTCGTGACCTTGAAAAAGTAAAAATAAAGGACGCATCTGATGGCGAAAACCTCGAAGAGGCGCTAGAAGATGGAGATGTTCATCTTCCCCTTATGGGAACTCAGCTATCTGCCAGATCCTCTGTTCTGATTGAAGAAACGCAAGAGATTAATTTGGGAACAGCTGAAAATCCCAAGGTAACCTATGTAGCCAAGTCACTCTCCGAACAAGAGTTTCCGATCTTTGCACAGCTACTCCAGCAGGGAGTTGTTAACTTTGCTTGGTCATACTCGGACATGCCAGGCTTAGATCCCGCCTTGGTGGTTCATCACCTGGACATCCGCCCAGACGCTAAACCTGTCAAGCAAAAACTCTGCAAGATGCATCCGCAAGTTGCGTTGTTAGTCAAGAAGGAATTAGAGAAGTTACTGGAGGCAGGATTTATCAGACCAATTGACTACTCCGAGTGGATCTCCAACATAGTGCCAATAGCTAAACCAAATGGTGACATTCGGATATGTACGGACTTCAGGGATCTCAACAAAGCTTGCCCCAAAGACGACTTCCCCCTACCCAATATTGACATGTTGGTCGACTTAACAGCAGGACATGAGATGTTGTCCCTTATGGATGGCTTCTCCAGGTATAACTAGATTCGAATTGCACCAGAAGACCAACACAAAACCGCCTTCACCACGCCTTGGGGCACTTTCTGCTACAATGTCATGCCCTTTGGTCTCAAAA